>JZLH01S0034003.1:9665-24940 GCA_001188425.1 Eucidaris tribuloides
ACACTACCTTCCCGTAGGGTTTGTACAGGTACCTCAGACCAAGCTGAGGACACAAAAAATTGGTGTGGAGGACTGCTTTGAATACATTACTACAACTACTTCTACTATTACTATTACTACTACTACAACTACTACTACTACTACTACTACTACTACTTCTACTTCTTCTTCTTCTTCATCTTCTTCATCTTCCTCTTACTCTCCCTCTTTCTTGTCATTGTTCCTTATCTCTTTTATTATTAATATACTCTCATAACAATCTGCTCAAGACAGAAACATGACTTAAATTGATATAATGCATTTTTTTTATATCAGGGTTGCAAAAACAATAAGACACAAAGAAATCTTGACAATCGGGACCAGAAAAATTACTTTGCTGTTCTGAGATTTTGTTATATCAGTATTCTTTATTATGAAAGTGCACGGTAGTATTATTATATTATTCTTTACTCTCATGTTTGCATTCCTAGGGACCTGCTCCAGCTAAAATCAATATCTACAAGTAGACCTGGACAACGAAGACTTGAAGGCCACTTTGACCACTTACCACCGGGAAATATATTGACAATAGCCACTAGCCACCAGGACAAGTGGACCACACACCATGTGCTGTCCCAACTTAACTCTTTACACACGGTATTCGCATCCTTGCACTCCCTGCAGCGTGCGGGATTCGCATTTCACGCTCAAACGTAGAAACGATTGTATTCACCCGAATTACACTGATTTTCCCGTTACTAGCAGTAATCTTTTTGTATTGTTTACATTGCTCAAGTACGGGGGTATTATGTTAGATTCTTAAGGAACCAGAAAAATCGATAAATGCAATCAAGGCATCGTGATACAATAGGACAAAGGATTAGACACAAGTTAACTTAAAAAAGTACTTAAAAGGTCAATTACAATAGGACGCGCTATTCACTGATAATCTCTTCATTCACTTCTTATTTGGTGACTCATCTCTTTCATGAACTTGTAACCAGTCAGGGTTTTTTTATATAACTTGTGGTTTACCCTCTTGTATTATTTGAATGGAGTTGTATATTTTCAAGCAGGAAACTTAGAACTACATATGTTAGTTACAATACTTTACAAAATTCAGATGTATATTTCCAAACACCCTTTATGCATTTAGAAGGTCTGTAAAATGTACTTCAACTTTGCTGTAGGACATTTTTCCTAAAAACGCTGTTGTGCAAAGTTATTGCTAGTTGAAGTCAGTTACTTATTTCCTTTCCCGATCCTGAGCGCTCTTTGAAATTAACTCTGCACGCAAGGGATTCAGGGTCCCGCGCACAAAGAGTTAAATTCCTTTTATCAAATGGTACAGTACATAGTATAGGTCATAATGAAAATTCCAGATTCGGTTGTAAAACAAATATTAACTGCAGTAGTGTGAGGCAGTGTTAATATTACATGGATACAGCCATATGTGACTCTTTCGATTCATTGTGAAGAGTATAAAAGCATTATTTCACAACATAAAGGAAGTGTGATTTGGAAAAGAAAATCTGATTTTTCCTACTTGTCAGAAGATGGCAGTACTGTAGCTGATAAAATGGCTTTTATTTATCATGTATGGTTACTACTTGATACTAGTTAGATTACAAATGATCATTAACCATAGTATTATAATTATTTGGGATTAATGGGTATGTAGTCACTAAATTTTGAATTACTCTATTCTATATAAAATAGTGAGTGCATTTTACACGATCTTAGCAATTTAATATTTATTATGAAGTCCATCATTGGACATTAGCTCTCTTCGTTTAAAATCAACAATAATTGTTAATACCTTTTTTTTTAGATTGTGCTACACCTTGATTCATGCTCACAGCTTGGAACAATCTGTCAGTGTTTTCATGAAACTTTTACAAAAGTATTTTATTGTAATGTCAGACATTCCAAAAGAACAAACTTTCTAAAAATTGTTTAAAATGACATATTGTGATTTTGCAAATGATCGATGAATAAATCTCACTTTTTACATCAGTACTGGTAAAATTTTAGAGGGGTCCTTTTACATTTTAATTTTCCATTGAATTTTTCAAAAATGGAAGCTTTTAGATAATGTTTTAGTAGATCAGAGCAAGCAGTTTGATGGTACATGTATTAATCATATATCTGGCTAAAAAAATCACAAATGGGGAAATTAATTTTTCTCCATAAATGAAAACTATACCCTGCGTTTTATAGGTGGAATGGTGTATGATTTGTAGTGATCTCAAATTGTATTCAGTTTATTCTGCTTATTACTGGTTCATTAGTACATGTAAACTTATCATTGTAGTACTAATAATCATATTTGATAATAACTATCAATATTTAATATATATGTATGTATATATATATATATATATATATATATATATATATACTATAAACCGTGTTGATGTTTTAGTCAAGTATAATCAACACAGTACATCACCCACGTATTCACTGCTCAACATTATAAATGACTGCCTTTTTGTAGTTTGAGGGAGGGGGTTCGAATTTAATAATTTTCATCTGATGGTATTATTATTATTATTATTGCTTCGTCATCATTTCGGATGACAGGGACTAGAAAAGCCAACTTATCACTGTTACCCTCAGGCATCCAGTCCCGGGTAGTTTGCATATGGATATGTGACCACAACACTGGGTTTTCACCCTTCTCTTTTCGATGAAGTGCGTGGGTTCTTTCACGTGCTGAGGTGTTTCTGTCTCAACACGGGACCTCCGGCTTGACGTCCTATCCAAGGGACGAGGTAATGGGGATAAAGTGCCTTACCCAAGGACACAACCGCCATGGCCGGGCGTGGATTCGAACCTCGGGCCTCTAGGTCGAGAAACCAAGCCTTACCCACTGAGCCATGACACCTCCCCTAGGGCATAGATTATAACATTTACTGACAAATATTTTGTCACATTTCTGGTCATTTCCAAAACAACCAGCTGCAGTTATTACCAGTGCTGTCCTTGAGATTGAGTATTAGTATCAGTCATCAACGTTTGGAAAACTAGAGTTAAATTTCACAAAACATTGACAAATTTGTAATTATCTGCTAGAGAACTAAATAGACCACAATGTTGATAGCAGGGTGCCAAATATTTTTGTTGTTGATTCGAGAAAACAATTGGTCACTAATCTAGTGGAAGTTGTAATCATCATTTAACCTCTAAACCCAAACATTTTACAAAATCTTCAAAAGCTGATCATTTGGTCGATGGGGGTGTTGGAGCATTACGATGTTGATCATTCCACTTAAATGTGTGATTTTTGTGGTAACTTTCGTGAAAGTGTCAGTCAGCATAAAATGTTCATTTTGTCTGAAGTGCAGTATTTAGCCAGCATAATCCAATTTAGGTCATTTATTTACAATTTATATTTACTGGTCTGTGACTACAGTAGATAATAATTATGATTATCGTATATATCTACTGTCAAAGATATGACTGCATGCAGTAGTAACTGTATAATTTTCAAGTCTTATGCTGTTGTAATAGTGTATTCACCATTAATTATTTACATTGTATTTTTGAGACTTCATTAACATTCAAATTTATTTAATCATAAAACCCAATAAATATACTAGAAAGCATGAAATTGTGTGTAACCTTATGTATTCAGTTTTGTGTGGCAAATTTTTTTGAAATTGTGACATTATTAGAAAGTAAATTTCGTTAGCATATTTTTGTGCGATAAACTTGTCATATCAATATTTATTACGTACTAACGGGTGCAGGGCAGCTGTGACAGTGAGGGCAATATTTTAATGGATGAAGTCTAGGAATTATGAAGGCGAATGGAGTACATTGGTATGGACATGTTTTGAGGAGGTATTTATTTTGAGAAGGGTGTTTGAGTTTCAGGTGGATGGTCAGAGGGGAAGGGGATGACCACAGAAGACATGGAAGAGATAAGTGGTGAAGGAGAGTGGGAGGGTTGGGGAGAAGGAAAAAGGATAATAATGTACATACGTTTATGTTGGGCAAATTCTATAGAAATATATTCAAATGCGTATATAGGTATATTCAAATGCACACTGAATAGGGTGAAGTGGAGGGAGGGTGTAAAGTAGTGTTGCACGACTAAGTCGCGAAAAGTCGTAGACGCGACTGTCTACACGGAGTCGCGACTCCGACTATCGGAGCGCAATAGTCGACTTTTTATCATATGTTAATTTGTATTAAAAACTGAGTCAAAAGATGTCAAAATTGAACAGAACTACCAATCATTGTGTCATGGCAAATGATGGCATTGTGTATGTGTACGGCTGCTTAATCTTTTGACTCTTCATTCTTTTCCTTTACGTTTTTCATTGTGAATCGGCCATAATCTATCATCAAACAGAACTGTCAAAATGTACTTGGATCAGCCTATAATCGTGCAATGCTATCATACATTGTGTTGCCGTATACGTTGCACTCCGACTGCGACACCCACGCACCCCACACCACCAATCTTGAACACACTAAGACGTTGAACACCGATAGTCGACTAATAGTCGGAGTCGCGACTATTGCTGGGCGACTAGTCGACTCTCTAAAATGCTGAAGTCGTGCAACACTAGTGTAAAGGCAATTTCTGTTAGTGCAAGGTAAATCCGGGCACCGTGGCATCGGGATAAAATTTGAGATTTTGATTACTACTACTACTGACATCACATCATGCACTGATGATCATTGCATGTGTACATGTAAACAGTCCATATACATTTACAAAACTAAGGTAGCACTCGCAAAATCTCTGCTAGCTCAGTGGTTAGAGTGATAGTCTGCCAATCACAAGGTCTCTGGTTCGAATCCTGCTGAAAGCAAATCGTATGACCAAAACATTTTTTTCCTTTTCATTAGATTTGGGATGGGGTTTATTCCGTCAGGTGAAACTTACAAAATCAAGACACCCGTAAAAAAAAATACCCCAACCCCAGTGAAGTGACTTCAGTGCCTAATGAATATTGATATCACAATTTCATCACACAAAAATATGTTATGGTAAATTTCAGTTTGGGCAAGCCAGGGTGGTTCCATTTGGTGGATACTTGGGGGGGGGGGGGGTACTTTAGGATGATAATGGAGGGGTGCCTTTTGGTGATAACTGGTGGGGGTATTTGAGGGTGATATTGGTGGTACTCAGGGGTGATAATAGGGGTACTTGGGGGTGATAATGGGGGGTGGGGGTTGAGGTTACTTTGGGGTGATAACCTGGGGGGGGTTACTTGGGGGTTGATAACTGGTACTCATGGTGAATAAAATTTGTGGGGGTACCTATATGGGGTGAAATTTGGTGGGGGTACTTATAGGGTTGAATAATTGTGGGGGTTCTTAGGGGTGATAACTGTGGGGGATACTTAGGGGTGATAATTGTGGGGGGGGGGTACTTTGGGGTGATAATGGGGGGGGGGGAGAGGCAGTTTTATGACAAATTTCTATCGGAGGATAACACTATACTGCTGATATTTGTGACCAGATCCAGCAAAACCAGCACTTGGTGACAGATATCCAAATTCAGATTATTGCACTACTGGATAGAACACTTTACCAGCTACATTTTGATACAAAATTCACAAAAATTAGAACAGTTATAAGGAAAGTTATCACAATTTCGATTTTCGATTTTACATTTTTCAATGCCGGGTGTTTTCATCCAAAGCCAGTTTCTATAAAATCTGAATTGCAGATAAAAGCCGGGATTTGGTAGGTCGGGTCACATTTGTTGCACAGTGACTGGGCTCTGCTCGCCATCCAGGATTAGGGCCATAATGTTATTTATTTCATTTTTTTTGCAATTACGGGAAAATTCTAATCATTCTTTTATCACCAGGCAACTACACCCATTCATAACAATTCAAACCAACTATTGTACACTTATGGTTTACCAGACAACAAATTAATGAACACATTCCAAGTACTTGAAGGTATATTTCACTTTGTAAATGCATATATAATTTATTGCAATAACGTGCTGAACAAACATAGAATTATAGATCGTGTTTTTTCATACATAATTATACAGAAAAAGGCCAAATATGAAAATTGCACTTGTAGGATGAAGTGTACTTTTTGAAATACTTGTACATGTACTAACAGTGGACTCTTTTTAGAAATAATGCTTAAGAAAATCTTGTTATAATTCAGTCACAAAGTTCTCCGGTCCTGAAATTGATTTTTTTTCTTTCCTTTTTTTTTATTGTGTTCAGGATCTGCACTCCCAAAAAACGGCAAATCAGCCAAAATCATTCGCAATGTGAAAATTAGTATAAATTAACACCTCTCGTGGAACCTTTGGGTACAATGCGTAGTTTGGGTGAAAATCTGGACATTTAAACTTCAAAATTTTCAAAGTGACGTGCCCATGCACAGGCCGTGCCGTTAGTTCCAAATTTGTAGCACTATGATAGCTCAGGTTGACCATGCATAGTTGCATACATAGCCAACTGTTTTACTGCAGGGCTCAGCTGTACACATAACAGTGTTCTGCAATTTGAGCAAAATTTTAACTCATGGAAAGAACAATACTCTAGTAGCATATCATTATTAGTTTTTTCTCATATAACAACAAGTTTAAGACGTATGGATCTCAAACTTTCACCACACCATTTGTAAGTACTTAACTACTGTTTAGTAGTGATAATGAAGGGAAGTGATGGACTTGCAAATCCTGAACTCAATCTTTAAATTGCAACCCTAATATAGCAGAATTTCAAAATAACAAAGTAATGTACCTGTTCCCAAAGAGCTTGTTATAGCGAGAGTCCGCTGAAATCATTTGCAAGACTTGTAAGAGAGTATTACATCTTATACCTCTTGTTAGCTAACTGCTACTTGACACAATACACGAACCATGGTTACATAAATACATATTTACACGTACAATGATAACAGTATAAACCGCTATTGTTTCCAAATTGAAGTTTTCATATAACGGTATACTCCTGGTTTCAAATAAAAGCTCAAACTCAGAGTTGTCATGAATTCTAGGTAAATGACATGATTGGGGGTATAGTCCTCGACGTGGGGTGAAACTATTCTAGAATCAAGTAAACTGTGCAAGGATAATACAATGAAAATTCGGTGGTCGACTCGTTGACTCATTCTAGAATAACCTCGCAAGAGTATGCCTTGTGACAGAAAAATAATTATGTTATGTAGCTTTCAATGCGATATAATTTTCGCAGGCCCAGAGAGAAACAAAATGCTAGTATGTTCATGCTTGATTCGGCTTAAGTGAACAAATTCAAGATAAATCCTTCTAGCCAGGAGATACACTCCAGCTGGTGTATCCATTGATATGTCGTTCAACCAGTTCAGATCCAGATGGATTTTTTTTATTTCTCCCAATCATATCACTGCCCTTTAAAGAAGATTAGGAAATTACTCTGAAGATGTAAAAAAATCAGGGGAATAAAAATATTTTTTTCTAAAGAAAATCTGGCAAATATGAAAGTTTGTCCATCGCCCAGCAGAAGGGCGTAAACAGTTAATTTCTCTAATTTGAGAAATATTGTCTTATTTGATATTTGTACTTAACAGACTGACAGAAGGATCTAAAAATATCACACATCTTTGATTTCGTGTGAAAAGATCCAATGATTTTCAATTTAGAGACAACTTTATTGTTAAGGCCCTCCTGCCACAAACATATGCTAGGGCCTTCCTGCCAGACAGTTATCATTTTTACGAAGTTTAACCATCATTTTCTGGGTCAACGCTGTATTGTTCTACAAGAACACTTCTCCCATTTATTTTGGATACATATGTCACTAAATAATAATTTTCTCCCCAAAAAACATGAATTTTTCTTCACTCCAAGAAATATTTTCCTAGGTAATGTAAGAACTTGATTCAATCATGCATAAACATTCACAAAATTGAAAACTTGATACTTTGTGCACAAAATTAAAATATTCCAACCCCCCTCCCCCCAAGTTACATCTAAACTTACGCTGACCAAAATATGTACACCCCATATCTAATCACCTAATTAAGCAATATTTTCACAAAGACAAGTTTTTTTATTAAATAACTACACACTTTTTAAAATAATGCTCGTCTTTATATTTTACATTGAATTTAAACTGCAATTGCTAATAACACACCATATACACCATCATACAACGTTCAAATGATCTATTTCAAAGGATTTTGAGACTATTTGGTACCATTTATAAGCTAAACTGGACACTCCATTGTTTAGTTTTCTGTATAAATAGTTTATTCTCTTCTGATTTGCTCATATCTGTGTCATAACCCGACGGGCTGCAGATCGAAAAGCGGCTTGAATATGTAACATTTTAAAGTCACTCTACATTGTGCAGTAAAACTTTTTAGAAATCTCCAACAAGCACTACTGTATGACATGTTAAAGGGAAATAAAACCTAAATATCTTCCTGAATTCAGAGACTACAGAACAATAAAAGAGGGAAAAGGTGAACTTCAAAGTTTGAGCAAATTTGGTTGAACAGTTCAAGAGTTAAGATTGTTTAAAGTTTATTTAATCCTTGTTACGGCAGATCCTTAAATTGGAAAATCTACCCATTTTTTAAGATGAAAGTGTAAAGAACTTCTCATTGGATTTGTATAAAATTTTCATGAATTTTCAGTTTTCTGAATTGTCACTTGAGAAAGTAATAACTAAATTCTTTTAAAAAAAAATGTAGAATCATTTTTGCTACGACATACTTGTACAACAAGGAAGAGCAAATCGGATATTTAATAAAAACTGAGAATACATGAAAAATTTTGTACAAAAACAGTGGGGAGTTCTCCACACTTTCATCTAAAATGCTGGTAGAGTTGCCGATTTAATCCTCTATAACAAGGATTAAATCAATTTTTAATAATCATAACTCTTGAACCATTCAACCAAATTTGTTCAAACTTTCACTAATTTCCTTCATGTATTGTTCTGTATTCTCTGAGTGCAGGAAGACGTCTGGGTTTCATTTCAATAACTAATCCAAAAAGGGAGTTTTCCTGGATTACCTCTGTACATGTGCTTCGCTAGCTGATTGGCATGTAGGGTAGCTTGCTTTCATTCGCCAATCGGCACATATCTCCGAGTACAATAATTATATGTAGATGGTAATACAAAATCTGGCTTAATCCGTTCTTGAGCAAAATGGAAACATGGTACGTCTTTTTTTCAGGTTCAGGTTTATTTCCATCAACAAAAATGTAAACAAAATTAATACACGACTAACATAATGAAAAACATAACAGAATATAACATGACATAACATAACATAAAAATATAACAATACATTTAATATGCACATGTGAACTTTACATGGCATAAATAATATATACATTTACTTTCCACTGTAAGATATTATAATGCAATATTTTACATCTTTTGTAACACAATGTAACATATGAAACAAAAATAGAAAAAAAAATTATACATTATGCATATTATACTTTATGCATTGTGCATATTATGTATAATGCATTATGCTACGTTTACATTATGTTTCTGGTGACCATAGCAATCATGTATCAGTTCGCCATAGACAAAATGGGGGGGGGTGGGGGTGAGGGGGTGGGGGTGAGGGGGTGGGGCTGGGATGAGCGACCTAATAATACTTGAATGTAGAGAAGAAAAAAGGCAAAACTCCCAAGATAAACTATGTTTCAGGTCAACTGGGGCTGCCTTGGCCACAAGGAACATAATGTAAACAGAGCGTTACATGTTTGTGACCATTTACCAGTATTGACAATGTAGTTGGCATAATGTATAAACAATTATCATTACAATATCGTATATTATTATCTAAATGGGGGGTTTCAGGCGCGGTGACATTATCGCGTATCCTGCACGCAAAGGAATGCGCGCATACGCGCTGTCGTAAAACACATGTGATGTCGAAAATATCATACGCTGAGGAAAAATATCACATACATCCGGGTACTTTCATCTTGTTTACAAGTTGATCCCAAGTTTCTTGATCCCGTTTTCCGCATCACATATTATGAAATTAATCATTTTTCCCCAAGAATCACACTATATCGTTACTTCTGTATACTGTGCTTCGACTTTCACAATTTACTAAAGAAAGATAAAGATTCTGTTGGATAAGAATAACACAATGTCACACATATAAAATCAGAGTGAACAGTTGTCGCCATTGACAGACTTGATGATTTGTGGAAGATTTTATCAAATTTCATTTTTTTTTAATTTTCTAAACTATTTAGATAATTATGATAATATTGGATGGCTTATTTTCGGTGGACACAGAAAATATTGTACTCCTTATGAAAATATCAGACTCGTCCGATATTTGTCACAAGTCGTACACTATTTTTTTGTGTTCACCTCAAAGCCATCCAATATTATATAAATATTACTATCATGACATTCGGCTTTGTGCAAGCTTCTCACCCGAATATAATCGCTCTTATTGCCTACAAACAGTGGAAAAATACATTGCTACCTTTAAAAAAAAAAAAATTGATAAAATTGCATTTTAAAATACAATCTGGCCTTGATGCTAAAATCTTACAAGAAAAATATCTTTATTTTACAAATATCTTCTTATTTTAGAAAGTTATTACAAATTTACAAACATTTCATCGAAAGCACATTTTTTAAATCTTATTGTATAATTCTTCGTTTATACACTGGATGTCTAATACTATCTACACAATGCAATTATATCTTTCGAGGAAAGTGAAAATGGTGGTATTTCGGGTGAACTAAACCCATCTTGGCAGCAAAATTGTATACTGAGGTTCCAACATTACTCAAAAAATTCCTTCCAGTGACTGCAAATGCATCATTTCACGGGCTTTTTCATACTCCCAACAATACAAGTTTGTACAAATCTGCCTTTGAGTAAGTTACCCTTTCCAGATTTTTGCAGTTTTGACTCTTTTGTGAATATTCTTGGTGAATTTACGTACACATTTCTCCATTTGCCGCTGCCGTGTTTGATGCAATAAACAATGTAGGCTTTCAGTAAGAAAATTTTCCTTTATACTTGTTTGAGTATAAAGATGTTATCAAGTGCACCCCCCCCCCACCCAACCCGTTTTGTGATTTTGTGTCTTCACTCACTTATAAGCAGGCATATTAGGAAATGTTTAAAGGTAAATGACATGATTGGGGGTAGTCCTCACCTTAAGCTGAAACTATTCTAGAATCAAGTAAACTATACAAGGATTCTGCTGTGAAAATCTTGTAGTCAAACGTTGACTCATTCTAAAATAATTAATGCCAATGTACCTCTTGGCAGCTACGCAAACCTCCTGTGTGGCTCTCTATGGGTCCTATTTTCTATTGTGCCCTTATAGAATTAAAATACTAATATGTTCATGGTTGATTCTCCTTAAGTAAACAAATTAGGCACAAATCCTTCCAGGTGGGAGATCTACTCCAGCTGGTGTATAGTTGGTATATTTTTCAACTGATTTGGTTCTTGAGGCATTTTCAAGTTTTCCCAATCATGTCACTAACCTTTAATCAGGGAAATAATTATACAGCATACACACTTTGAGTTCACATTTTATGAATGTGACAATTAATGTCAACAAAATGCTTCCATACAAGAGTAGTGAAACAGTCATCACTCAAAACTGTTTGGAATAAATTTGAGAAAGAAAAGGTGAGAAGCAATTTGGACCAATAAGATTTTCTTCAGTCCCACATCATAAGTTGACAAGAATGCTGGTTGACTTGTGATTTTGCAGCCTTTACCTCAGATCTGTTTCCATAAGCAAAAGGCCATGACCATGCCAACAAGCTGGAAGGAAAGAGAATAAAAAAAAAATTATGATCGAAGATAGAGTAGACAAGTTCCCAAATATTATACAGTGTGGTTGTTACTAGAAGTATGGTTATCATTGCAGGTGTGGTTATAATAAAAGAGATAAGATTGCAAGCCTAACTCAGCTTGGTTGAAAGGTAGGAGAAATTTAAGAGCAAAATTTTCCAAAAAGTAAGAGAAAAGTAGGATTCAATTCATTTAAGTAGGAGGAAAGTAGGATGGTTATAAGTAGTGTATGGCGTAGTAACCCTGAAGAAAATGGAAACGTGCGGAATACGCGGGAAAAATTCTTAAATTGGCAAAAAAAATGGAAATCCATGGAAATGAATTTTCCTTTACAAACAGGTGATGATGGTAGTTACAGTACTTTCAGCAACAATCTGTAAAGACAAGGGGGGTGTTGACAAAAAGTAGGAAAATAAGGAACTCAGGGGGGAAATAGGAAATTAGAATCTTCACAAAAAAAAGAAAAAGTAGGAAAAGTTGGACCAGCTGAAGGCCTGCATTAGGAGTATGGTTGCCACAGGTTTGGGACAGGGAAACTCCCTCCACGACCCTCCCCAAAGCTGTATAATTTGTCTTATTACAGCAGTTGACTTATTTTGAGGAGGCAGGCAAATAAGGGAATACATGTATATCGCCGGTTGTCTGGCAGAATTAGGCAGAAGGGCCTTTATTTGACTCTACATGTAACTTGAAAATCATATTGGCTCTTTTCACATGAAATCAAAGTAGTGTGATATGTTTTAGATCCTTCTGTCAGTATTTTATATGCAAATAACAAACAAGGCAATATTTCTTCAATTAAAGGCAAAGTTCTCCCTGAGGTCAAGTTGGTTTTAATAAAAATAGAAAACTGAGAGAAACATATTAATGAAGGTTTGACGAAAATCCATCAAAGAATAACAGAGTTATGGAATTTTACACGTCTATTAAATTTGTCACATCACATGCGAGCAGCTCACCATATGTCATGTAATATAAAAAAAATCCATAAAAGTGCTGTTTTCTCAGAAATTGGAGAATGATTTACCTGTGCATTCAATATATTATCAGAAACAGAATTTCATACTGGCTTCTTTGAAAAAACCCATTCAATTATCATGAACCATTTGAAAAAGTCAATTTATAGAATTTATATTACATGACATATGGGGAGCTGCTCGCATGTGACGTCACAAACGTAAAATTTTGAAACTTCGTAACTCTGTAATTCTTTGGTGGATTTGCACCAAACTCTCATTAATATGTTTCTCTCATTTTTTCTGCTTTTATTAAAACCAACTTGACCGCAGGGTAAACTTTGCGTTTATAGAAAATTTAGTGTAGACGTCCCTTCTGCCAGGAACATATTCTAGGGCCTCCTGCCAGACAACCAATGATATCACAAGGGTACACTGCCCCCCATGACAAAAGGGCATAACTGACATTTTTTTTTTCAAAATTGAGAATGTAGTTAGGGGACTCAGTACATCATGTTAAACGTGCAGAACAAAAAAATATTAATTGGAGTGTCGCTTCGTTTCACAATCCGCTTGTTAAAATAACACTGAATAGGGCTTTACGTGTTGAACAAAATATATTTTGCTCATCATCATCTCCAAAACACCAAAATGTTAGTTATGCCCTTTTGTCATTGGGGGAGGGGGTCAGTACAGATCAGGCTATCATGAGGCTAGGCCCAACATTGGCACTCCGGTACGACTTGGAATCCAGAACATTTTCAATTTTCTAACCTGCATGAAAGACAATGTAATGGCTACTGCTCCGATAACTCCACCGTACTCAACGACTCGACTCTCAACGGCAAACAAACAGCCCTGGAGAAATAACAACAACAAACAAAACAAATTTATCTGATTGAAATTGACGCAAAACAATCAAATATATTAATAGTCTATTACTCAAATGTCCACATACTTAAAACACTTGCTAAAGAATAAAGATTATACTTTTCAAAATGCTAATGACATGCATATAATTTAAAACCCACAGCTTTCGCAAAATTTGAGGTATAACACGGAAACTGGCATTTTGAACAAAAATTAAGAAATCATACCTAAAAATTCCTCTCCCCACCCCCCCCCCAAAAAAAATAGAGAATATTTTATGAATAAAACTAACTAACTTACCAAAAAGATGACTACCATAGCCGAAGAAATCATACTTTACCTGACATTATGTCTCCAAACCCGAATCAAAAATCCCCATGGGCCTAGTATAAGCTTGACGTTATTTGTGATTTTTTTACAAGTCAAAAAATTGCAAAATTAGAAAAACAGAATTTGGCATTAATAAAAGGGAGAAAAGCAGAACGATAGATTTAATCCCCATAGAAGGCCACACTACAAATGTGTCTGTTACAAGGCATTCTGATGGAACATTATTTAACAAGGCAAACGCAAGCGTTGTCTCGCTGCAATATCGCAGTCATGACAGAGGACTGCATGTCAGAACCTTATGCTATGATCGATTTCTGAGGCTGTCAGGCAGTTGTAGGGGTGAATTGTGGTTGTCTTGACAGTTTACATTACGCAAATAATCGCGTATAGGCCATACTTTATCTAGGAACATCATGAGAACACGTTAGAATGCTGTTAATACTAGTTGAAGCTTATAATGTAATACCCATGCAAGTAAGGAAATGAATGTATGAAAATAGAATAGTAGTGAGTTCACTCGATTTACGGCTCAACTGTAGAATGAACTCTGTTGAACTGAAGTAAAATGCTGGTGTTAAAAGTATAAATTATAAAGTTCATGTCATATGAGGAACAAAGGGGTATACCAACATAGCCACAGTGCAGTCATGGAAAGGTTTCAGTGATCTTTGACCTTAATCAAGATTCAACTCACATTCAAACGGTTGGCCTGCACTTTCAATGATGACCTTCTGGTAATGAATTTGGTGATTCCACCTCGGAGCTACAGAAAGTTATTGTCGGTGGGGACAAGCACAGCACGAGTGCCAGTCATGGAAAGTTCATTGACCTTTGACTTAATTCAATTCTAAACTGCACTGTTCGAACTTGACCCTGCACTTCAATGAGAGGACCTCTTGTTATGAATTGCTCAATCCTACTCGTAAGGTATAGAAAGTTATTGTGTGTACAACATAGCACAGTGCCAGTCATGGAAAGTTCACATTGACCTTCGTACTACTTCCAATCGACTCCATATTCGAACTTGACCTGCGCCTTCAGAGATGGACCTCTGGTATGAATTTGGTGATCCCACCTCGAAGCTATAGAAAGTTATTGTGTGTACAACACAATTGTTGACGACGCCTACGCCGACGCCGACGCCAACGCCGACACCAGAAATAGTGATACCTACACTCCGCTACGCAGGCGAGACAAAAATGAGTCAACTTTTGACTACAAAATTTTTACAGTAGAATCACTGAATAGTTTACTTGATTCTAGAATAGTCTTTACCCCGAGTTGAGGACTACCCCCAATCATGTCATCTACCTTTAAGTATTAACTCTTAAAGTGCCGTAGTCACAGATGTGGACC
>JZLH01S0034035.1:2011-18630 GCA_001188425.1 Eucidaris tribuloides
TTTCTGATTTCTATTTCGAAGAATAAAATATGGATTATTATGGATTATGGATTATGGATTTAAAGGCAGTGGATCTCATTTGCAAACATCCCCGCAGACCAGGAAAAGATAAGCCATGCCCTTAGGCTATTGATGAAGGGCATGTCTGTGAAATCTAGGGTTCAGTGACTGCCTAGAATTTGACAAATGCAAAATAAGAACAATAGCCGTTTAGTGTACGTTCTATTGTAGAATTTTTTTCCCCGCGAGAAAAAATTCAAATCTGAGTCTAACGGTCACTCTAATTCCACTAAAACTCAGTTTCTAGCTCCTACATATATTTTGCTGAAGGCTCCCAGATGGCATTTTCCTCTAAATGTCATTGTATTTACACAATGTTAATTTTTAGGCATGCAAAAGACATCCCCTGCCTTTAAATGTCTCCCAACAAGGCATCATGGAATAATGCCTTCTCTTTTCTCAAATGATTAAAACTCGGTCAATAGTGTTCCATGTATTGCAGTGGCAACAGCATTTTAACCCGTTGGATACTAAGTATGAGTTAACTTGTGTTGGAGTCTCATGGAAAATGCATGTTTTAGTGAAATCAAATTGTCTCCAACGGGTTAATTATGGGGTAAAATGCAGCATTCATTTTCATGCAGCAGTCTGTTCACAATAACACTGCAACATTGAATATGAATGCATTTTAACACTACGTACTCCTTCCCTCCAGAACAAATTAATAGGACGTGAATGAAATATATTTATAAGTCAAATAAAATGAAAGTGAAATGCAGATTGATATTGTTATAACAATTTTGGGAATTTGAAATTAAAGACGCTATATAACACTGTGGAAGACCCGTTTAAAAAATTGTCAAACTTTGCTATCTGACATATCTGACAGTGTTTGTATGGACAAATAAACACCCTAAAACACAAAAGTTTGGACAGTTATGCTGTCACTAGTACAATATGTGCAGATACAAATTGGCATATGAATTATTCTCAGCCGATACGAAATTCTGCAACTTAGCAGTCTATGGGAGAAAGCTGGAATGGTCTCTCAATGATTTTCACTTTTTCAAAGCACTTGATGATCGTTTAAACTGCAATTTTTTTCAGGGCTTCATTTTTAGACCGTATCAGAGACACTGGTAGCATGGGGAATCATGTAGCTCAGATTTTTTAAACTGGAAACATTGTTATACAATGCCTTTAATGGGACATGAATGAAATATAATAAGTCAAATAAAATGAAAGTGAAATGCAGATTGATATTGTTATAAAAATTATGAGAATTTGAAATTAAAGACGCTATATAACACTGTGGAAGACCCGTTTAAAAAATTGTCAAACTTTGCTATCTGACATATCTGACAGTGTTTGAATGGATGAATAAACATCCTAGAACACAAAAGTTCGCACAGTTATGCTGTCACTAGTACAATATGTGCAGATACAAATTGGCATATGAATTATTCTCAGCCGATAGGAAATTCTGCAACACAGCAGTCTATGGGGGAAAGCTGGAATGGTCTCTCAATGATTATCACTTTTTTAAAGCACTTGATGATCGTTTTAAACTGCAATTTTTTCAGGACTTTATTTTTAATAATAGTCCATATTTTATTCGAAATAGACAGACATTACAAATAGAAATCTTTCGAAAATTCCGAAAATTCATTTTGCCCAATTGATCATGGGCTTGGCAGCTACTGAGCAGCGCCAGATAAACGGACCATATGAGAGACACTGGTAGCATGGGGAATCATGTAGCTCAGATTTTTTTTTAACTGGAAACATTGTTTTACGATGCCTTTGAATTTGCAGAGATTTTGTGGTCTCACTGTGCCCCCATCAAGAGACCACTGTGCTATCCCCATTGTACCAAATCCCTAATCACCCCTGTTTCAAGTTTGTTTGGAGACTACACAATGGATATGCATATTTGTTTGTAAACATGACATTAGCACCGCAACCAAAGCATGATAACAGTACAATGGCGAGTCAACAGAAGTCAACAGATGCATGATTACAATGCAATCACAAAACCACCAAACAGTAAATTTACGCCAGGGCTGAAAATATGAGTAATGGGACAACATGTTCGATTTTCAGTTTTTGATATTTTCTGAAAGTGCAACTCCTCTTCTACCAAAATTTGAAGTTTTGAAGCATAACATGCAGTTTAAGTTGTATTTTGGGCAAATTTTCTGGACCCATGTTGTTTCGGTTGTCGCATGTTCCCATGCGACAGCGTGAAAAATGTACGCGAAGGACAGGCCAACAACTTTTACACTCCAAAACTTTTGAATGGAGTACACTGGTGTATTGAAACTTTAATATAATAATGAGGAGGACCTAATTAATATGCCTGCTAAGTTTAGTGGTAATCTGATAATCCCTTCATAGTGATTGCCATGGAGTTTTAAATCACCTTTTTGTTCCCCCGCGCTTTGTGCTGCTTGTGCAGATGATAGAATAGACCCTAATTACTTCAAAGCTGTTTTTCTCAAAAGTAACTAACATCTGAACGGGATAAACATTCTCTCTCTTATTTTAAAGGGTTAGGAACATCCATTTTTGACAAATTATATATCATTTTAAAGCTGAGAAACTCCTCTATCAGAATCTGATGTTAACTGAAAAATCATCCGTGGCTACTTTTTGTTGGTTTTGTGATGCACGGTCACATGTATGTAAACATGCATTTGGCAGTTACGGAGTTGATCCATTCTTTTGTATCCATTCTCCTTTTCAGCCTGTGGTAGACAGGATAAGAGATATCGACTACGAACTGGACGACGAACACGATGGCGACATCGATGCCTATGAGCTCCTCTCGGAAGCAACGACGGGAGGTCCGTCAAAAGGCCGACCCAAACCCAAGCCCAGGGTAACCCCCACCAACTCAACATCATCCATTAATAATGTGCCTTCAAGTCATAGTGGTAATTGTCTAAAAAGTCCCTATCTTCAAGATACATGTAAAAGTAATAATCATAACAATAATAGTAGTCGTAGATGTGATAGTAATATTGATAATAATAATAATAGTATTAATAATAATTTATATTAATAATAATAATAATGATAATGATAATAATAATAGTAATAATAATAATGATAATGATACTAATAATAGTAATAATGATAATAATAATAATGATGATAATGAAATTGATAGTAATAATAATAATGATAATAATGATAATGATAATGATAATAATAATAGTAATGATGATAATAATAACAACAACAGCAACATTTAAAGCCACCATAGGGGGAATCCACACAATAGGGAGGAAAAAGTGTGCATTAAGGGGAATTGAAAGAATAGGTTGAGAACAAAAGAATTCGCCCTAAAGTAGCAATTAGAGGAGTAATAATAATAATGTTGTTGTTGTTGTTATTAATAGTAATGATAAACACTTCTTTACCGAAGGTAGTCTCTTGAGTGACAAGCTCTGCTCTCCCAGAGGGCCCTGCAGTTATTATTATTCCTCCCAGTTTCCACCAGGTCCGTATTGCACTCCTAGGTGAGAGCAGCAATGTAAATAAATTACTTTAAAGTAACAGGCTAACATTGTAGAGCTTCAAATGAAAATTTTTTCAAACTTTGCTACCTGAGCTACATAGTAGTGTTTGAATGGACAAGTAAACACCCTAGAATACAAAAGTTTGGAAATTTATGCTGCCATTGGCAAAATATGAATGAATGAACAATTAGTACTCGGGGCGAATAAAAAATAGCCTAGATCCACACACAGTACATCTATGAGAGGAAGTGGGTAGGTGAATCCGGTCAACTTACGATTTTCACTTTTTTGAAGTACTAAATAAACATTTTGAAATACAATTATTTTCAGGGCTGTATTGTTAGACTTTATCAAAGACACTTTGAGCATGGAGGACTATGTAACTCACATTTCTTAACTGTGGTAAATGTTAGCCGATGGCTTTAATGCTGACAAAAATGGGCATGACTGGAATCAAAATCATTCTCTGTTGCATCCTCCTTTCAAAAACTAACCTTGAGATCCTCTTCTACCTGCCTTATCCACATCTTGTTTGGTCATCCTCGCTTTCTTTGTTTATTTACTCTGAACTCCAACACTTTTCTCAGATCATGATCATCATGCCTTCTCAACACATGCCTGTACCATTGCTCTCCATGTGCCTTTGCCAGCTGGGAGGGGCGGGGGGGGGGTGTGTTTCATAAAGCTGATCGTAGGTTAGACTTTACGCATGACTGGTAATACCTTCTTGTGCTACATGTAAATGCATGAGAAAGTGATTAGCACCCAAGAAAGTATCACCAGTCGTTCGTAAAGTTGTTTGTAACTTACGATTAGCTTTATGAAACAACCCTGGTCCACTAATTCCTCCAAACCAAGTATCTCCATCAGGTCCTGGGTCTACTTCTTGTCCATAAGTTTCGCATCGCACATCGATCTCTCACCATTGCTCTCTCAGTCCTCAGAATCCCCATCTCATTTTCACTCAAACACCATGTCTCACCTTCATACAAAGAGCCGCCAACTGTTCCTTTTTTGCAGTATTCAGTATTTTTTTCATTGTGATCACTTTGTGCAAATTTCTATTGAAATAAAATTAAAAAACTTTTTTTTTTTTGTTTTTAGTCGTAAATTCAAGGCCTGGTGGTGCCATCAAATAGATGAAAAGCGGCCATTACATACAATTTTACTACATCACAAGTAATCAGTATCTTACTGAAATCATACATGTTAAACTAAAATAACAAATGAGCAGTAACTGCAGACTTGAAGCGATCCATGTTTAGAACATCAGGAAACACGGTTGGAGGAAGAGAGTTCCATAGCCTGGCTGTTTTAGGGATGTAGGCCAAAATACTTTTCTTTTTCTGACTATAAATACATCATGTTTTCGGGTTGTCCATCCGTCCGTCTCTCCGTTACCGGTTGTCGTTACCCCAATCGGATTTTGATGTAACTAGGACCAAGTATGTACTATGAGGCACCAATGTACTGATTAGATTTTGGAGTTGAAAGGTCAGAGGTCAAAGGTCACAAGGCCTCATGTCAGAATTAAGCTCATTGTCGCGATAATTTAAGAACTGCTTATTGGATTTTACTGTAACTTGATCAAAGGTCACATGGGCTTAATCATCTCATTGGTCTTGCTACCATGGTAACTTGAAGCTTTTCAAATTACATTAATTGAATGGGAGTGCGGACTGTGGAGGCATACCCATCGACTGCGCGCAGTCGAACTGCTCTAGTTTTTTATTCATAAGAGGTTTGCATCTCAGCATATAACAATAATTGTGTAATTTTGTCTAATTTTTTACATTTTCCTAATTTGTGATTACTGCAGCCTCATCCACGGCCTCCAAGCCAGTGCCTTTACCCCGTCGCAATAAACCCGTCCCTGCCAAACGGTCCCCCGGCTCCATCAGCTCACATCCCAGCACCCCGTCCGAGGAGCTGACTTCCTCCACGGCCTCGGACCAGTGGGGCGGACCCATCACTCTGGACCGACCCCCGACCCCGGACCAACCCCCGCCGTCCCCCCACACAGCCATGATGGGAATCCAGGCCAAACTTGCCGCATCAGAGGTAAGAATCGCTCTCTCTCTATATTTTTCGTTTCCATTTCTAACCATGATGAGTTTGATTGCAACAGGCACTAAATCCACTTGAGTAACTCTGGAGAAAACAAGCATTTCTTTGCCCAAGTTTGTACGTGCACCTGTAGAAATGCAATATTTCCCATTTGCTTGACTGGCTTCAAATTTTATTCTGAAGTATAATTAATTTTTGATAGAAAATGGATTTAGCTTCTTTTTGCAACTAAGCTCGTCATATGTTTGAAGGGTAGATCTAGAATTTCACAGAAGAAGTTGGTTGGATTGGAGATGTGCTGCCCAGGCTATATAAATTTAGACCGCACAAGGAGATGGTCTTTCCATACAGGTGGTCATTAGAGCAGGTTTGACTGTATTCCAAAAGAAATACATTGGTAAGACAGAAACTGCTTATGCCACTATGTACTGGATACATGGATTGATATGATATCAAACATTCAGTTTTGTAATCAATGCTGTAATTAGCAAATTTGTGCCGAGAATTCATTTTCCACAAAAGTTTGACGAGACTTGGAAATGAAGAAACGACACTAAAACAATCAACAGGAAAATCAAAATATTGGTGAAGAATAAGTTGACCAGTTTCTCTCTCTGCCGATGGTCTGAAACTACTTATTTCATATATCAAACCTCAGTTTATGAGACTTGCACATTTTGTTAGAAGCTGTAGAATTAATCTTCAAGATCCTAAAGGCATACATGTATCTTTGTCATTTGAAACTTGTTGGGTAGTCCCTGTGAGACAAAGGCATTTCTACTCATGCTGGTGGAAGCTGCATGTTTATCAAAATTGCATGCTGCCCTCTTGTGTCCCTTTTATGTCAGTCTTGTGTGATTATGGCTGAGCCTGAATGAATGTTCTTATGTTATGAATGAATTTGTTGAAGATATTCATAACATTCAACACTTGATATTTTTTCTGTATCTGTCTATTTACATATATTTTCATTATTTTTTTAAATTTCAAACATTAGATTTTTCTGTCATTCAGACAGGCTTCATCATGCAGTGAATTTTGAAAAGTTTCGACCACAATAGTAGTATTCTACAATTTCAGAAAAGACAAACACCTAACCCTATACCTTTCTACAAGTATATTTGCTGATTCCAATAAAAGGATTTTTTTTCCAGGAATCAATGCTTGGAATGCAAGTCTTCATGATAAAATATTAAGTATATGTGTGAAATGAAAGGAATGAAAGGGATTATTCAGAGAGGTGAAAATATAATGTAATAGATTTTTCATTTGTCTCTCTTAAATCGCAACTGCTGAGCTATAATTTTTTAATAAACATGTCAGACAAAATGTCAGAATTGTGAGCCTTGGTATTTGTTCCTTGTTCATCATGTCAATGCCGGTAACCAGTGATAGCCTGGTGGTATTGTCGCAGTCCGGATAGCTGTAGATGGCAGGTTCAAATTTTGGTTCATTTTTTCTGACATGTTTGTTAAAAAAATCATATATCAGCAGTTGCGATCTAAAATACAGAGAGAGACAAATGAAAAATCTATTACATTGTAGGTGTGTATTGTTGTCCAAGACAAAAGTTCCCTGGATATATTAGTTCAGCCATCAATAATCAGATATGAAAAATGCCATCTCGGTGAACACAACAGGACATACAATTGAAGAGACTGACTATTGGCTTTCTATGTGGTACATGTTCGTGAAGTGTTTTTATACCCCCTGTCTAACAAAGTTTGAAGGGGGTACCTTTGAATCAGCGTACATGGTCAGCCCGTTGCAGTTATTGCGGATCAAATTACTTCCTCAGTTTTTGAGCAATGCTCATGAAATTTGCCACTCACATTTGTCTTATGATAAAAATGTACAAGAAATATCTTTTGAATTATGTCGGAAACTGCATTGCTATGGCGATAATCAGGGACTTATATTTATTTATTTTTTTTGTCCTTGTAATACCATGGTGGAGGAAGGACTAACTCTACGTCTTTCCCTTGTAGGTACCATCCATCACTAAGTGGTGACCGGGAAAGACTGTTATTTCTACTTTTTTCCTTTTATTTGTGTAATTGGAATGACTAATTTTTATATTATACTATCTAAATATTTTCTCTTTTTGTTCTCTTCTTTTTGTTTTCTTGTTTCTCAATCTTCCAAATTTATCACAATTGCTATCATATGTCATGGTTATAGGAAACATGGTTGTGATCATTACATTTTACATACATTTGTATGCAAATATGTGTGCTGCAATCACTATTTATGACCTGTCACCATGGTGCCCTGATAAAGTCGCACATCTAATAAGACATAAAAATAGAAAGAAATATGCTTTGAGTGAAAAATACAAATATTCAAACTCTTGCAACATGTGAAGATCATACAACTTTTGATTTCTAAAGACAGTTCACTTTCATATTTTACATCCCAATTACGATATTTAGCACTTTCCTTAGCTTTGCTGTGTGCGACTTTATCAGGATATCATGGTGACACTTTTTATACAGAGGCTGCTTCATTCTAAAAGGCATTCATTGGTTATCGATTACAGAAGCCCCATTTCAAAAAGTGCCAAACTTTGATATCTGATCTCTATGTATATATGACAATGATTGAATGGATACCGGTAAATAAACAACATAGAATATAAAACAGACAGTTCTGCTGTCATGGGCAAAACATGTACAGATAAATATTGCACAATAATTAATTTCCTGGGGAGTAGAATTCTGTAACACATCCGTTTATGGGGGAAAGCTGAATGGTTGCTCATTGGTTTTACCCTTTTAAAATCCATTAGTTATCAAACTTCAATGTTATCAGGGCTTCATGTTTAGATCTTATTAGAGACAGTAACAGCATGGAGAATTGAAATCATCTCGAATGTGTCAAATCAATGTAACATTGCTCATTTCAACTAATGTTGTATTAAAAACATTGGAACCTGCGCTATCAAGCTGTGATGTACCACATACATGTTTTGTTTGATGATTTGCCACAGGCATGTACATTCATATTCGGCTTAGTGCCTCCTTCATTTTTACGAGCAATTGTCCCACATTCACCGTTACACCCAATACCCATTGCAATGTACTGAAGTACACATGGATAATACTTGTATAGTGCATGCTTCTGTCTTTCACCTCGACATATTCATTGTTTCTCCCCCCCCCCCCCCAACCCAAAAACTGGTAGTTATCAAACATTTTATTCATGTTCAACTTCAAAATAAATCTGTTTCAGAAGGGTTGGGGGAGAGGGGTGGGGTTGCCATTTTATTTGGGAACACATTAACCCTTACTGATCAAGTAATATTGGGCTGATTGTGCCAACACTCAGTGAGATCTCCGCCATCAGTCATTTGATGAAATAAACATACATGTACACAAAACAACTTAATGCAGTAATGCGATTTTGATTGACTACGGTAATTACACTTGCAAAGTATGAGAATATGAGCTCATTAGTGGTGCATGCAAAAAATTACCCTTTGTTCCTTTGCCATTCCTTGTTACAGTGTATGTGTGCAAGACTAGGAGAAAACATGTTATAAAGCAACAATTTAAAATTTGAGGCTGTTGCAAAATGTCTACAGTATCATAAAAAAATGGTTGGGGGGGGGGGGGTAAGTCAATCATCCCCACTCCCCGGTCGCAGCAAGGGTTAGTGGATGATTTTGCAGAGATCCTATAAACCACAATAGCTTGTGTCTATGGAATGAATTTGTACAAAGCTGATAAAAAAAACTCATTTCCAGCTCTGTCATGTTATTCTTCTTTCATTAAGATGATGCAAACAGATGAACATACATGTAGATATGAGAGGAAGGGGGGGGGGGTGGGAGGCAGAGAGGGAGATATTGAAAAGAGCCTAATAGGAGTTTGTGTGCATGATGAAGTATAGTATTAATGTGCTGCTTAACCTAATTATCAATGATTATTACCCCAAATAACATTAAATTGACTTATAATTCTTTTGCCAAATGTTTGCCAGACGTCTTTCATACAACGCTCATTATGTCCACATCTGCAGAAAGCATTTACCCTAATTGTCACCAAATGTTGCCTATGTGTACCAGAGCATGAAATTGACAAAAAAAAATCTTTAATAAAATTTCCGCATTTTGAGTCGGCACAGAGCACAAGCACTTGAAGTGAGGGTCACGTGCACTCACATGCAATACATACATACCATGTATACCTGAAAAGAAAACATTAATAAATAAAATAAAAATGATTCATAATCCAAGCATTGCTAAGCAGCTATTGGTTTATGTTTTGTGTTTTCCTGCCCATTTTTTATGTTGTGTTTTCGTAGTATTTTACCTTCTATTGTGCACAATATCAAGTTTTGTGACAAACATCACTTCAAAATACCTCTGCATTCCCCCTCCCCCTGCAAAAAATAATATGATTATTAAGGATCATACATGATGAAGTGAAATACAATAATGCCATACTCTGTACTATGTGCATACTATGTGTAGTACATGTTGTCCTCTTTCTTGCACAACCTTTGACCCTTTGACCTTTCACCACCAGCTCTCTTGCTGTTCCTTGTAAGGCTGATGAAACTTGATTATGAGTTTCCCGTCACCCGCCCTCGTTATGATTTTTGGGCCGCGTTAGTGACCGAAAATCTGAGAATAATTCATTATTTTGAAAAATTCTTTTCAAGCCTCACCTTTTCAGTTGATTTTTGAAGTTTTGGTAGTAAACGAATCTCGGAAATGAGTTTAAAAATAGACCCAATATTGTTTGTATTTCATTTCAAGATCGTCTGTTGGTCTATAATGCATCAAAAGGATTCCACTGTACAATGTTCCAATGTTTTGGGTTAGAACCGTTAGAAACTGGAAATATGCAAATGGAATGAACAAAAAAACCTTTAAGTGTTTGTAAAAAAGTTAAAATAATGAAATCCTGCATGTAATGAATAATGAATAATGAAACAGTTCCCTCATTATGGGCTGAAAAAAATGTGACGGGGAAACTCATAATCAAGTTTCATTAGCCTAATCTTGTGGTTGCACACATGGATAGCTAATTATTTGTAACCTTTGACCCCACCAGAACACATCTGTGTTTCACCCCTCCCCTTCTCTGTGTTACGCACCAACATGTATGTCTGTTTGTGTGGTGTCACTAATGTTCACACACACACACACACACACGCACATACACAAGCCTTCTATGTCACACTATTAACACTCCGTCTGTTTGTGTGTTTGTCTGTATGTCTGTCCATCCACCTGCCCTGTTTGTGCTGCTCCTACTACTGTACTACTCCTGCTGCTGTGTGTTCCTGCATCTCCTCCCCCACCATCCTCCCCACTCTCGCTTTCTGATGGTTGCCATGGAAACAGAGCGACTCTGATACGTCCGACCTTAGCGACGCGGATTCGGTGAAGTAAGCTCTGAGCTTTTTCTATTTTCCTGCTTTGCTTCAAATGTACCAACGCATGCTCGCTGGGCAATGCTACTTAAACCTTAACTGTACCTGCAAAACAACCTGCACTGTCATGAATCTGAAGTGTACTGCTCAGTTAAAGAAGATAACCACCGGCAGAGCTATTCAAAAAAGTGTGGCACAATGGAGCCCTCTTTCGGCATAAAGTACTGTAGTAATCCGAGATCACGATTCCATCCAAAACTGTTATCTGCTTTGCCTTTATGACTGTTTACAAAATTAAACTTCTGGGCCCTGTCTCATAAAACTTTGCAATTGATTGCAACTTTCAAAAATCGATCGCAAGTTGATTTTAACCAATCGTAACCCAGTATTTTAAGACTTACAATCGATTTTTGGATTTGCAATTGATTGCAAGTTTTATGAGATAGGGCCCTGCTGAAGGGATTCAAGTGATGATTTGTAAAATATGACCTCTTGGTAAATGGTGATGAACCATGATCTGAGCAATTTTAATTCTAAGCACATGTTTGTGTTTTCACTGTATGTGTTAAAAGGAAATTAGTAAAAGTAATTAGTAAAAGGAAATTAGAAAGGATTGTTTGTCTTGAATTTGTTTGTTTGATGAGAAACAAGCATATTACTTTACTACCTTTGAATTTATCTCCTGCCCTCAAAGAAATTTATCTCATAGAAAGCTACCAAACACATTTCACCATCACAGCATTGTCAGATAATAGTTCTACAACAAAGAGGAAATGTATGACTGCTCCGCCTCTTACTGCAATTCCCCGGGGGTGGGGGGGGGGGGTGGGGGCACTTCGATTTACAAATGTGATCACTATGTGTCCGCACGAAATCCGGATAATCGGTTGGGTCTCTGCGATTACTGGGTTGAGTCAAAATTAATGGTGGTCTTCTGGAACTGGAGCTTAAATGGTCTTCAGAAAACCTTCATAAGATTCTATGCTCTTGGAAACTACAATTAGCGGCCGTCGAATTTCCGCGGCTGCGTTAGCGCGCCTTGCTGAAAAGTTGGCAATGCTCTGCTCGGTCCGCGATAGCGGCGCGGTTACGAACGAAAAATTAGAAGCGAAACTAGCAAATTTGTGGTTTCGGTTCTCTTGGAAAACTGGAAAAATCAAAAATTTCTGGTGATTCTGTAAATTGAGATGCTCTTGAACGGAAATTTGTCGGCTGAAATGGGGGTTCTTCCACGGCACATACTTGTATCATTCACAATTTATAAAATAAGTGCCCCCCCCCCCCCCCCCCCCTCCCCCCCGCGGCGTGTAATTGTACAGTAGAAAACATACTTAATAGTGGGAGCATTGTGTCCTAAGTTAGGGACTTCTTTCAATCTTGCCATTTCTATTACTTCTCAACACATGAGTTCTCACTATCTCTTTTAAAGGGAAGCAGCCTTCATTGTGGGTTAGAATGATTCTGGGAAGCTCACTGCTTAAAGATTTATGCTGTGAAAATAAAAATGTGTAAATGTTATCTCCTTGTTAGAAAAACAAACATGAGTATAAATCAAAGTGATGGACAATTTTGTTGTACTTGGGTTCAATTTTTATTATGGTCATACTTAAATTCAATGGTGGGCGGTGGCACATGCATGTCTTTCAAGACAAATCCTTCCTACTCCAGTCAGTGTAAAATTGGGTATCAATTTCAACTCATTTGATCACTGAGGCATTTTGGATTATGACTGATTTTGGAGTACACTCCAATGCAAGAACTAAATAACTTATATACATGTACACCATCTCGAGTTTATGCTCCGTGTAGACCTCTTTGTTATGAATTTGTGTGTAAGATCAGAAACAGAGCAATGCCCATGTCAGCTAACTTTTGAATTAACATACCGGTATGAAAATGATAGAAATTGAATCATCTGTTTGTCATCGGCACATAGCTCGTTTGACATGATTGACATCATGTTGTTCTTTGTGTATGGATTATACAAATGTATACATCTATTTCAATATTTATGCAAATTCAATAATTCAGAAGATTCATCATGAAATTCAAATAATTAATTATTCAGCTTGGTTTCCATGTTGCAAATTTATACAATTCAGCATTTGTTGTTGTGGTTTTACATAAAATATAATATACATGTACGTTCCTGATCATGTACTTGCACTATCATGTTCATTCAACCAATTTGAAACCTGATTCATGTCAAATCCGATTTTATTATTTTAAAAATGCCAATCCTCATTAAAAGTCAGCAGAACAAACACCCCCACAAAAATATTTACCATTCATATGATATGAAATATGGGCAAATCAGTAAGTTTTTGTAAATGGTAAAAGATGCAATTTTCTTCTAGTGTGTTTTTTGACATTCCTATATCTTTAAAGTGATAGGCTAACATCGTAGAGCTTCAATTTAAAAAATTGTCAAATTTTGATATCTGAACTACATAGTAAGTGTTCATATGGACAAATAAACACCCTAGAATAAAAAAGTTTGGAATGTTACACTGCCAGTGGCAAGTTATGCATGAATAAACAATTAAAACTCGGGGCGAGTTTAAATAGCGTGGGTGTACACACAGTAAGTCTATGGGAGAAAATGGGCAGGTGAATCCGATCAACTTACGATTTTCACTTTTTTAAAGCACTAAATAATCATTTTGAAATACAATTTTTTTCAGGGCGTCATTTTTAGACCTTATCAAAGACAATGGTAGCATGGGGAATCATGTAGCTCGGATTTTTTTAACTGTGGTAAATGTTAGCCAATACCTTTAATGGGTTGAAAATCACATGCCCTGAAATGCTTCCGTTTAGAGGGAAATTTAGAAAAGGTAAAAAAAAAAATGTCGGGGGGGGGGTAGGAGGTTTTTGCTAATTCATGATATCGGTTCCCTAATAATTGGAAAAAAATTTCACTATATGTCGTTATTAACAATTTTTATTACTGGTGACATGTTTTTTTTGCTGTCTGGCATGATAATACCGTAAGTTTTAAAATACCGATCAATGAAAAACTTGTTTGATCGACCAAAATTCTACTTAATGGGCTTTTAATTCAGTGAATTTTAGTTCTTGAAATTAGCAGATAATACTGCTGATGGGCAGAATCGCAATTAGAAAAAAAAACTTCCCGAGCACGATCTGAATTTCACAATTTTATTTGCAATCGTGATTCTAGTTTGCTCATACATGGATAAAAATACCGTAAACAGAGTGGTCGGCTATTGCAATCACGTGTGTGATCATGTTTTTGTGTCTGTATGAAAATGGTCTCATTTGCAGCTCAAAGCTGCTGACTCTAGTGATGATGATTAACAGACACTTATAGGGCGTTCAGACGTGCAGTTTATATGCGTTTCGTACGTGTATCGTACGAAACGCGTATAACTTGATACAGCGTTCATACGTAGTTTCTGCAATTGCTTATACACGTATAAGGACCATCCACAGTGCGTTCTCTGACGTAATTCTGGTCTGTCATATCATGGAGGTATACAGATCGAGCAAAAGGAATAAAGGAAGGAAGGAAGGACGTTACAAAGAACAGAAACAAGAATGAGAAAGAAAGATACAAGGACAGAAAGAAACATAAAAAGTAAGATAGAAAAATAGAAAGGAAGATAGAAAGATAGACAGAAAGATAATTAGAAAGATAAAAAATAGAAAGGAATATAGAAAGATAGAAAGGCGAAAATATAGATGGAAAGAAAGATAGAAAGACAGAAAGACAAAAAGAAAGATCAAAAGAAAGATAGAAAAATAGTACGAAAGATAAAAAAGATAGAAAGAAAGATAGAAAGAAAATAAAATGAAAGATAGAACGATAGAAAGAAAGTAAGATAGAAAGATTGATAGAAAGTAAGATAGAAAGATTGATAGAAAGAAAGACGGAAAGAAAGATAGAAAGATACAACAATAGATAGAAAGATAGAAAGACGGAAAGAAAGATGGAAAGAAAGATAGAAAGTTAGAGCGACAGAAAGAAAGATGGAAAGAAAGAAAAAAGATAGGAAGAAAGATATAACAGTAGTAAAATGGGAAGATAGAACAAAAGATAGATAGATAAAAAGAAAGATGGAAAGAAAGATAGAAAGATGGAAAGATTGATAGAAAGAAAGACGGAAAGACAGATAGAAAGATACAACAAAAGATAGAAAGACGGAAAGAAAGATGGAAAGAAAGATAGAAAGTTGGAGTGACAGAAAGAAAGATGAAAAGAAAGATAGAAAAAAGATAGGAAGAAAGATACAACAGTAGAAAAATGGGAAGATAGAACAAAAGATAGATAGATAAAAAGAAAGATGGAAAGATAGAAAGACAAAAAGAAAGAAAGATAGAAAGATTGATAGAAAGAAAGACGGAAAGAAAGATAGATAGAAAGATAGAACGATAGAAAGAAAATAGAATGATAGAACGAAAGACAGAAAGATACAACAAAAGATAGAAAGAAAAGGAAAAAGAATGAAAGACAGACAAAATAAAAGAAAAAGAAAAGATAAGAAAGAAGAAGAATGGAAAATGGATGATAAAGACAGAAGAAAAAGGAAGAAAGAAAGATGAACGAAAGAAAAGAAGAAAGATAGAAGGAATTAAGAGGAAAAAAGAAAGAGAAGAGTACATAGAATGAGAAACAAATAAAAGAAATAACATATAGGGGAGGCAGGAATTGGAGAAGCGATGAAGAAGGAAAATGGACTATAATATCCTGGGAACTGTCCAATTCGTAGCCCCGCCCAGTTAAACACGTATTGCTACAGGCTGGATCGTTCATCACGTCCCGTTTACCCTGCGTATTGTTACGTAAAGTAACGTTCGAACGCTGATTAAATGTCAAGGATAGCTATCGCGGTTTCGAACTGGACGTTTTCTTTGTCCATGGCATTCACACGGGGGAAATTTATAAACGTATTCGTACGAAACTCAGTTCGACAACGACGGGTCATAAAAAGCACGTATGAACGCCCTATGAGACAGACAGACAGACATTTTATCCCAGGTCTCTCATTGGCTGTTTCTCCCCTTGATGACTTTACCTCCCTGATACAAACAGACTGATAGCATATGGTAAATGGATGAGAGAGAAATGTGTTTAATTCATTCCCCTGGTGTTGTGTCAAGGGGCCTGGGACTATATATTATGTATGGGTATGTGGTTGTGTGCCACTGTATGCCAGGGGTGGTATTTTAGCTTTGGGTGATACCAGTTGTTAAAATGAGGGTGGAAATGTCAAAAGGAATCATTCAGTCTTAATCAGATGGATTTTACCTGCATATTCACGCTTGTGGCTGTTGAAATTCATCAGAAGCTGCAAGTCAATATACAGGTGTAAGATTGGTAAGTTTTCGTTAAGCTGTAGTTAGACAAGTAGTAGTTTTTGTTATGTTTGTGTGTACCTGATATGTCTGTGTCTGTGCGTGTCTTCATTTACGATATATGGATCCTCATAATAGCAAACCCAACACAATACTACATAGCAATTTCCGTTAGTCCTGCTACAGCAACATATCATTACTATGCTCTTCATCATGCCACATTTAAATTACATTTTCGGTTGAGCAATTAAGCGTCTATTGGCGAGTATCACATTCAAGTGGATTCTGTTAATGATTCTTCTGACTGGAATATGAATATGCATCCCC
>JZLH01S0034084.1:8472-31284 GCA_001188425.1 Eucidaris tribuloides
CTGGTTGCATATTTGTGTCTCTACACTGAAATGGTACCACCAATGTACCACAAAAGACATATCCGGTCACCCAGTATACAGGAACTCCAACATCAGCATCTCCTCAACGAGAGATTCTCCCACCTGGACCATCTTCCATATGGGAGACTTAAATTATAACTGGAAATGTGAGTAAATTGCACATGAAGAGTACCAAGCACAACGTTCCTTGTGGCTGGGATCTAGAGCCTGATTGAGGGCCCTGGAAGATCTGCTGTTCTAGATGCTCTCTGCTGCAATCTGAGACTTATTTGATAAGCATTTTATCCAACACTTTTATTACGAGGCGAGGGAAATTGTGTCTGTTGTGGGAGTACAGCTTGAGCAGGACAAAATCAAACTCGGGTATGAGAGCGGGAGATTGGCAAAATTCGCCTGAAAGTGGAAGATCTCGTGCTGAAAATGGAAGAGTTGGGGTCTCTGAGAATAAGAAGACTTGCACAAAGCATTTTGCTGGGTGTTGTATGAATACCTTGGGCATCACTATGGCATCATACAGCATCGTTTTGAAAATTGTTTGGTCAGAATGGAAATAGGTGTGGTAATATCACGTCAATGTCTCAGGAAGTGTAATGGGTGCTGTTCAACTCTTTGCTTGGCTTGGACGGATAGGAAATATTATAGTCTGAATTGGCGACAGTTTGACATCTGAATTGTTGAGGAAGTGAAATATTCCGCAGTATTCATTCATATTTTTTTTTTCATCTGTAAGCACAAATCATACCATAAGTGACATGGTACTTCATAGAGCAAGTAGTCAACAGATTCTTAAGAACAGGTCCAGAAATATCTTGACTTTTTGGCCACTGTGTGAGGCAGGAGGGTCTGGAAAATTTGTTTCTTACGCTGAAAAGATTAACTCTTCATGTGTCGAAGTTATGCACCACACAATATGCACAATGTCCATAGAGCTTTAATTTCTCTGGCACATTAAGAGTTAAAGAGAATACACAGTACTGGTTGATTACTTGCAGAACAACATTTTAATATCAACTGCTTTCAAACCTTCTGTGAACAGATGGTACATGTATTCTAAAAATGTCACTATAGTACAGGAGAGAGTAGTTGAAAACAACAGAACACTTCGTTTTGGACATATCTGTTACACAAATCCTCACTGCTGACAAAGTACTAACACAGAAATCTATATGTGGGACTACGTTTATTGTTGCCATACACACTGCAGCAACGGAGCCTACTCCGTCGGGTACTCAAACTGCCAATTCCTCAACTTTTTATTGCATATGAAGTGAATTAGTCCCACATTATAATGCAAATGTAATTTACTCTCAGCTGGAAAATATGGAAATGTGAAATTTTGATGAAAGATTTTCCATCATCAACCAGTACTGTATATTCTCTTTAAAGGTAAATGACATGATTGGGGGTAGTCCTCAACTTAAGCTGAAACTACTCTAGAATCAAGTAAACTATACAAGGATTCTGCTGTGAAAATCTTGTAGTCAAACATTGCCTCATTCTAAAATAACTAATGTCAATATAACTCATGGCAGGCAAACCTGTTGTGTAGCTCTCTATGGCTTCTTTATCTATCGGGGCACAATAGAATTACAATACTAGTATGTTCATGCTTGATTCTCCTTAAGTAAACAAATTAGAGACAAATCCTTCCAGCTGGGTGATCTACTCCCGCTAGTGTATAGTTGGTATATATTTCAAGTGATTTGGTTCTTGAGGCATTTTCATGTGTTCCCAATCATGTCACTAACCTTTAATGGAAGATGACACAGCGGGCAACAGAGAATAACATATTTTAACAATCTTGTTTTGTATAATGGTATTCTACACAATAAGTAAGCATGTGTTTTCATGCTTTATGTATTCCAATTCTAATCTGAAATTCTTAGGCAAATAGAATAAAACTGTGATGATGGTTCAAGTAATTTATGACTAAGGTTGAGTGAGTCCACAGAAGTTGAAGCTAACATTTATCTGTATTGTGTTCAGGCTTTGAATTCCTTGTTAGTACACAAGAATAGAGCACTGCAGTATTTAAGAAATTTTGTTCTTCTTCGTAATAGTTTTGTGTATTACATTCCTGACATTGTACTAGTGTATTTAACGATGAGTGAATTTATGTATTTATGCGTTTAAATGAGATGAATGTAGATGATATTATTTCCAATATGATTTTATATATAATAGAACGATTCTTCAACAACTCTAATGTATAATCATTGTATATTTTGATTTAGATTTTAATGTTTTTGAATATATGAACATTTTGCAGAAAAAGATTTAACTAGTGCCATTGATTTAAAATTTGATGGATGTTAAATTCATCTGTTTGTGATTTATAGCTATTAAAAGTCTACTACAGTCCTCTACATGTATAAACTAAAACTAAAAAGGGTACATTTTTTACATCTTGAACAGTAACTTTGATTCCCACATTTTACAAAGAGAGAACCTGGATATTATCACGATGAAAGTCTGATTTGTACTATGTCACACATATGTAGCTTTCAGTGAAGGGTACATCCAGTGTCTGAAACCTAGACTACTATTACAAAATACAACTTTAGCAGTGGGCCAATATCAAATGATTTATCGTTAACATTTCAAATGCTGTGCAACACAGGAATCCAGAATAATAAAAGGGGGGGGGGGGGGGGAAGGGGAGGGTTCTATGTACCATTCATCAGTTGGATCGAATCTGAGAAAAATAGTTTGGAGTGCAAATTAAAAACACAACCTTTCAGAACCTTTAGTGTAGTTTAGGAGCTCAGTTTTGTTGAAAATGCAGTAACCTTTATTGTATTTATAAGCGTACACAAAAAATACTAGTCTACCTTCAGACCCTTTTCCCTGCATGGGTATTCATCATGTATGTTTTTTTCCAAAGTTCAAACGTGAACCATAAGCATATTTGCTAATTGACATACATGTACCTTATGCACCAATTTTTCATGCAAAAGTTGTATTTATAGACAAATCATGAATACTGAAATAATACCGCTGCACTGAGCCTCACACACTGGCTACACAGGAGAACAGTGTTTGTGCATCATTCAAATTCCAAATAGTAATTAATCAAATTTTAGAGACATGGCCTTTACTATTAGCCCTGAAGTTACTTTTTGTTGTGTGTCTAAAGTCAGCAAAGCGTACGCTTGCCTGGGAATATTCATATTCAAAGTATAAATTATGTGTTTATGAGGCTAGTACACCTATCATTTGTATACAACATTGGGGTGATAATGAAAAGGGTAGAAGATTGTTTGGGTCATAATTTGTGGTAATAATGTGCTGCCTTCTTTGTCTCAAATATTCAGGAAAAAAAATGTGATAAAATTTCAGAAATATATGTGTGAGATATGCACATGTATTTAGAAATATATGTGTGAGATCCGCACATATATTTAGAAATACATGCGTGAGATATGCACTTATTAGTATTGTAGAATTGAAAAAAATAGTGACATTTCCATCAATGTGTATTCCATGGACTTTTTGCATCTAAACAATATACTATGTATGTGTATATGTACTGCCACTGTATTTATGGTACTAAACTCTAAAAATAATACCAAGTACTCAAGATTTATCAAATCTTGTGATGTGTTTTGTAATACTTTGATATAAACTGTGTGTGACTTTTCTTGAGCCAATGTGAAAGTAATATTGAAATAAAAAAGTACTGCTTATTGAAAATCAAGGAAAATGAATAATAATTGAAAAGTACTTTTTTGTGTTATCTATTTAAAGCAAATTATCACTTTAATAAATCTTTGCCTTGATAGTTAATGTACATAAAACTGATTTTTTTTAATGATATGCTAAAGAAATATTGAACATTAGTAGAAGATCTGAAGTTATTTGACAAAGGTTTTGCTGCTTCAATTTACATACCATTACACTGACTTTTTACAGAAAATTTCATGTTAAAGTTTCTGTAAGAAACCACAAATTTGACCAATATTCACTTGACCTCAAAGTGACATATCGTCCCTGGGTGACCAAACCTTGTGTCTTAAAGGCAGGGCATCTCTTTTGAATGCCTAAAAATTAACATTGTGTAAATACACTGGCATATAGAAGAAAATGCCATCTGAGAAACTTTAGCAGAGTATAAGAGCTAGAAACTCAGTTTTAGTGGAATTATAGTGACCGTTAGACTCTCATTTGAATTTTTTCTCGCGAGAAAAAAATTCCCACCATAAAACGTGCACTAAACGGCTATTGTTTTTCTGTCACATTTGTCAAATTCTAGATAATCACTGACCCCCAGATTTCACAGACATGCCCTTCATCAATAGTCTAAGGGCACGGGTTATCTTTTCCTGGTCTGCAGGGATGTTTGCAAATGAGATCCACTGCCTTTAAACGTGTTTAATTTTCAGGAGGGCCAAAAAACAACAAGGAGCATATAAAACATAGTACATGTAGTACCGTAAGTTTGATGTGTATGATTTTTTAATGGTTAAATCCACACCTGACCGACCAAGCATTGGCTCACTTCTGTCTCAAATATTCTGTCATATATGTGAGCTGTTATGGAGCTAATAGCAAAGTGATTGACTGTTTGTTCATATGTTAAGTCCGGGGCATTGATCCATTTTTTGGGATTGGGGGGGGGGTGGGGCAAAGTACACAAAATATACCAAAAAATGGCGTGTTTTGCATGCAAAATTGCAATACAGAATTTTTCATGCAAAGCGTGCTGAAAAATTCAAAATGTGTATGTTAGGTAGTTATTTCTAGTTATGTTAAGATGGTGTTGGCATTATGTTTAAAGAATTGTTCAAGTTGTTCAAAATTATTTGGGGGGGGGGGCAAATTTGATATGGGTTGGCCCCCCGCCCCCCCACCAAGGATTTGACGCTCGTGGTGTAAGATGTTTTCGAGTCTGTGTTTTGCAATCACATTCTGATGTTAGCTCATGACACTGGCAGCGACTAATCAGGGTATTCTCGATGGTTATGTGAAGTTTCGTGTGCGAATGAAAAAATCAGGATCATTTTTTATCAGCGGCTTTCAAATTTTGTTGACTTGGTCTGATACCTTCGGCTTCAGTTTGAGTTCTGTAATGAAAAAAAATTAAAAATTTAGCAGCTAGATATTCGGTGCTAACAATGGCAGTTATGATTCAAGAATACACTTACATGCTTATTTCTTCCAATTTCACAGATATGTAAAAACAAATGGGCTCAGTATATCACCCAAATTCCACATTTTGTATGCACAAAGGCAAATAATGTTACATTGGATGCATAACTATTTTATTCGTACCAGCAGTTGAAAAATAATTCCAAGTATTTTCACTCTGTCTGTCTTCGCCAACATGTTGTGGTAGCAGTGAAATATTAGATTTTCAATAATAACAAATGTTAATTTTACAGTGGTATTCAATTTGTAGCCTGCAGGGAGTGCCTGGATGTTTTCAACAAATCAGTTTGTACAAATATCAAAATTTGTCAGTAAATACTATACCTAAATTGTATTTCAAAGTCAGATATATGTGTATTCAGCAAGCCTTGTCTATTGGCCTACTGTCATGTATTGGTAATCTCTTCCAGAGGGTTGATTATTTTTTCATGGAAAAATTGTTGCAAACAAGAATGTGACGACAAATGATAACTTTGATGTACAACACGAAGATTTATTTGTATGATTTAGCAAAATGAAAGGACAGTACGAGATTCCTGTTACAATGAAGTAGAAATCCAGGTCCCAAAATTATTATCTATATATCTTTATATACTTTAACTGTTCGGTTTTAACAAAATTTCAGTACAACAAAAGAAAACTGCCGGTCCCGAGGACTTCGTTATAACGGGAGTCACCTGTACTCATGTTAGTGTATCAAGATGTACGATACAAGACTTGTGCAAGGTACCTGAGTTACCGTAGTTGTGAAAGTACTTTGAAAACAATTCTTTTAACACTACCTTTGGCTTTGTGTAAGTGTTAGACATATGAATATATATATTTAGAAATATATTTTGAAGTGTATCAAGTGAGAAAAAGTTGAAAAAAAAGAAGTAAATGTTGATCCATTGGAAGCTGGCTTATACAGTGTGTATCAGTAAAAAGTAGACATTCAGAAAGAAAAAAATTATAAAAAAAACAAATTTCATGATTTTGAGATTATATTTTTATGTATGAATATTTTACCTTGGACCTGAGCTATCTGATGACACTCTTGGTATTGAAAGTATTTCACGCATGAGTGAGCATGACCCACTTTTGTCAAATCGGCCAAAAATGCATTTGCGCACAGAATTGTGTTCTTATAGTCAGTGTTTAATGCCTTGCAGACCGATGCTGCAGAAGATTTCAAATGATGTGCACAAGTATTGATTCCTCAGCATGCTCAGAGAAGAGCTAATATCAATTCTGTGACAAGAAATACAAAAATGAAGCAATGATTCAGATTTATCCCACTAAAAAAGAAGGAAATGTCATTTTGCAAGATGAACTGTGAATTGACAAAAAATGACATTTTCTTCTTTTTGGGAGGGTGTATCTGAACATTGCTTCATTTTTGTCTTTCTTGTCAGAGAATTGATATTAGCTCTTCTCTGAGCATGCTGAGAATTCAATACTTGTACACATCAGTTGAGAGCTTCTGTAGCACCGGTCTCTAAGGCATTAAACACTGACTACAAGAACACAATTCTGTACGCACATGCATTTTTGGCTGATTGGACAAAAGTGGGTCGTGCTCACTTATGCGTGAAATACTTTAATACCAACAGTGTCATCAGATGCCGTAGATCCAAGGTAAAATATTCGTATAAAAAAAAATAATAATTTCAAGATCATGAAATTTTTGTGTAATAATTTTTTTTCTAAATGTCTACTTTTTTTTTTTTATACACACTGTATATACCAAATTATCTACATAGTTGTCCCCTGTGTGTTTCAAGGAGGTTTGTCTTATATTTGTCACCAATGTGCCGTGGTATGCCAGCTATATTGGGCTTACACAATAGAAACTGTAATTGAGAAAACCTTTACACACAACTGCCATGCTATAATTCTGTGGGAGAGTGATTATGTAGTAGAATTTGGTGCATTTTTGGTCTACTGCCTGTAAGAATAATGACTGGAAATCTCTTTTATGATCGGAGATATCCATGCTGTGTTCATTTATGTTCAGAAGATTTTCGTTCAGATTGACTCCTTTTTAAATGATTCCCTATCTGGCATAAGTGTTTCTATTCACAAACATACAAGAAATGAAAATTGTGTGATTGCGTACAATTCAAATGGAAGGTAGCTCGCACTGAATGTCACAACGTTGCTAATTTTGTAAAGATCGTCTCCCCCCCCCCCCAAAAAAAAAGCCATACAGTATATTTCTGGTCGATCATACGAAATCGTTGCCAATCTTGCACAAAGTATTTTACTGTCACCCCAGAAAACAACATCAAACCTGTTGACATTGTTTATAGTGACAAGTTATGATGTTTAAATTAAAATTTATATGTAACGGTAGGTACATTACATATGGGAAATCTCGGGGGTCCCTCCCCTCCCCTCCCCCCTCCCCCTTCCCCCTCCCCCCTCCCCCCCCCCCCGAGATTTTATAGTTTGAGTAATTTCTAAAAAATTAAAGGGTTTCATATTAAGCAATTTTCAGGGCATTGATAAGATCGTATAGGTGTAGCTAAAATAATATAATTGCAAAGAATTTCATTTTTTATCCTTTACCAAAATACCTTGGCTTTAAATCTGATACTTCCATTTTTTTCTCAAACTCTCATGTTTTCCTGATATTTCTGCATCTATTCAAAACAACTTGCTACAAGTTTGAAATTCCCTCTTACCTCTCCTTTAGTCCTTTGTTATGTGTTTCTGAAACCAAACTTTTTCAAACACCCATATATTATTTACATACTGTATATCCCGTCTGGTATTGTGGTTCATCTTGTATAAACCACGTTATAGAAAAAGAAATATGTATAAAAAAATCTGCAGCATAAACCAATAACGCTTGATTTAAATGATGGCATGTATTTGTAACAAAGAAAATATTTTGCCACTACTGTTATTTTTTATTATAACTATTGTGTACTATGAAAATCTTTAAGACATTTTTATATTTGGCATATAATTTAATACTGCAATAAACAGCTCTTGGTGTATGACTACCAAGCTCCATATACTTTTATCTGGACGTTGTCTTGATGTGTAGAATATGACATATTCTGTATATACGTACTTGTGTATTTGTGTGTGTGTGTACTGTGTAGTATGTTTGTATGAATGTGATATACATGTACTTGATTATATTGTGAATGTTTTGTTGTTGTGCATGTTTGTGTGTGTGTGTGTGTGTGTGTGTGTGTGCGTGCGTGCGTGCGTGCGCACGCATATATATAGCTGTTCACAGTCATGTGAACAGGTGAATAATCGATCATCGATTGAATGCGCCGTTAAAACCAACAACAACAACAACAACAACAACAACAACAACAACAACAACTAAAGATTATTTATTTGTTAACTGTGAAAAACTGTGTAAAATTCTTACATGTCTGCATAAGGCATGAAATACATATTGGGAAAGGCTTTAAGACACCTATGTCAACCCAAAGATTAAGGTATATTGATGTCAATGACAGGCTGCCATGAATGAGGGGTGGATTTAATTGAGATTTACGTGATATATTTTTTTTATCGGGACCGAGTATATCTTCATTGCTGTTAAAATGAAAGAAATGAATGGATTGTATAGGAATGACGTGCTCATGAATATAGCTGTGAAACGCTGAGCACAAATTGCCGTGAGCATGTTATAGCGTGAAGACATGTTATAGTCTAGAGCGATGGTTGCGAAAGTGCTTCAGATGATGATAAAGCATGAAATTGGCCCACAATGTACTTCAATCATTTAAACATTTTCAGAGGTGGAGCCACCGCAAACTGTTTTACATAGCTTAGCACAACGCGTTGCCTATGTAACATGTTTTCCATGCAACCACATGGAATACCTGTAGACACACTTTACCGAAACAATTTTAATGATGTTATCAATCTCTGCCAGCTTCACTCTTCACATACCAGCACCACTTGCAGCAGCAACGTAGTGTACGATTATTATAGAAACTATGCTTAGGAACATAGTTTTTTTGGCAGCGCATGCCAAATTTGATGTTGACCGACCAATTTACTTAACATTGTAACGTATTTCATTACCTATGGCGTTACTATAGTAACTGGTTTTTACACGTCAGGAATGATAGCCTCAGTTTTTAGATTATTTGCGGAGAAACTGAGATTGTGAGAGAAATATTAATAACCATCTCAACTGAAGGGAATGGAAAGATCCAAGTTAAAAGAAAAGATCTAGCGTCATTACATCAGCATTTAAGAAGATGCGAAATGAATAGGCCTAATGAGGAAGAAAGATTGACGGTGTTACAAAGGATTGACAAAAAAACTCAGGTATGTGGCGTGATGGAACGTTACTCCTTTTGAATTTGCCGAATATCATGGAGACGCAAGCTGAGTAGCTCACCACCAATACAATCAAGAAGCCGTATGAAATAGTTGTGAACGAGCAACTCCGCCGCCAACATCAACCAATAATACCACCCATCACTAGGAACAAAGTCGTACTGCTTCAACGAACAGAGCACATCATTCAAGAAAAGACTGGGACAATGCGGCCAAACTCTCAAAAGTGAATCCCTTCTTGCACCAAGACGAGTTGTTGCCATGCCACAACAGCACACTGCAAGAGATGAGGAAAAGACAATTTTCTTCCAGCCTGAATCATCCATCTCCACCCTCTTTATTTCTATGCGGAGTTACATCTGGCAGGAATATAAGTTTGAGATCTCATGGGGTGTCGTTGAACAACATAGTAAGTCCTCATGCTTTTGATGTTCAAGGCCAGAGAACGGATGTATCTCATGGATGGTGTTGTCGTGAACGTTCTTCTTAAAGGCCACTGTAATAACCGTGTTTCAGTTTAAAAAATCTGCAGCTGCATGATTCCCCATGCTACCGTGTCTCTGACATGTGCTAAAAACCGAAGCCCTGAAATATTTGCCAGTTTTTAAACGCATCAGTAAGTGCATAAAAAAGTAAAAATCATGAGAGACCATTCCAGCTTTCCCCCATAGACTCTGTGTTGCCCAGAATTTCCTATCGCCCGATAGGAATTAAAGACTATATATACACATATGGAGACACGTTTAAAAAATTGTCAAACTTTGCTATCTGACATACCTGACGGGTGTTTGAATGGACAATAAACACCTTAGACACAAAAGTTTTGGACAGTTATGCTGTCACTAGCTACAATATGTGCGGATGCAAATTGGCAATTAATTTCCCATCGGGCGCTAGAGGAATTCTGCAACACAGCAGAGTCTATGTGGAAAAGCTGGAATGCGTCTCATCTGATTTTACTTTTTTTAAAGCCTATTTTGATCGCTTTTAGACGCAATTTTTTTCAGGCCTCTTTTTAGCCATGTCAGAGTACCACTGGTAGCTGAGCGGCGAATCACTTGCCAGCCTCAGAGATTTTTATAAACTGGGAAAACAACTGTTATACAGTGCAACTTCTTAATGCTGCAATTTGTATCTGCACATCATTGTCTAGTGACAGCCATAACTGCTCAAACTTTTGCTGTTTTAACGGTGTATTAATGTCCATTCAAACACTGTCAGATATGTCAGATAGCAAGTTCGCGACAATTTTTTTAAACGTAGTCTTCCACAGTGTTTATTATAGTGTCTTTATTACTGCGACATTGAACGATTTTGGCCAACTGTGTGCTGACTGATGCTGCTATTCCACACATATAAAACAACAAAATGTATTGATTCATTCAATTAAGGAGCTTCCTTAAAGCAACACTACTTTTTTGTTTGGACAACGGAAGCTATTAAGTTGTTGATGGATCAAACTGTTCCTTTTCTTGTCCTTTTTTTCCAGAGCGCATAGAGGCAATTTTATATTGTTGATATGCAGCCTATATTAAACACAGATCATTATTATTATTTAAAAAGCAACAACAAGCTCTAGCCGAGTATATTACAGTTTTGGTATCAACACTGCGACATGCCGTCTAAAGGCACAGGCCCAAAGAATAAGACATGATGGCCGACCTAGCAACCTAGCCATGTTGCAAGGAATGTCCAGTCCGCTTGCAAAAGATCTCGACGCAACAATTTCCTTTCTCTTGAATGGCCCCAACCAAGATGGAAATTGCCCTCAAATTCTTAATGATGGCATTTAGTGTTAAGTGCCCATCAGTAGAAAAATCCTGTTGTTATGAAAGTGCAAGCTGTACCATGTTTACACTGCCACAAGACACATCCAGCATTACTCCCTGCAATCAATGAAGGAGGCAGATTCCAAGATCATGTTATATTGCTGATGCCGTCGACAGGGATTTCACAAGATCTTTGATCAGACCATAGATGTTGCTGATAAAGTTGTGCAGCAGTGAACTGAACAGCAGCCTAGAAAGTTTGCACTTCTAGCCTACTTTCGCGAAGCCTGCCAAGCATTTCACTACTCCAGCTATAAGATAGTGCTCTCACTTTGCGTCCACAAATCATCGGTATTCAGTGTCCCATAGTTGCTGCGCTCTGGGACACCAATGGATCCTATTTGCCAAGTTGGGACAAAGAAGACAGCATGCGAAGTGTGGGAGCCTGACACATGACCGAACTCCCTAGAACATTTCTATGAGGCTGCCACAGTGCACCAAACAAGTATATTGAAGAGACTTGAGGCCTTTTCTAGAAATACTTCACATCATCTCTCTGTTAGAAAGCTTTGTATTAACACAAAAAGTATGTATAGATGTCGGCTTTTTCGTCCCACCAAGGCTGCCTTATAGCCAACATTATCAGGAGGGTAGCATTGCCAAAGTGGGCACATCATTGGGGACGCTGCTACTACGTCATGCCAGCCAGTTGCCTTCCTCTCTCTGTGACAGGATAGAAATAGACTTGCTTAAAACAGTGGAGGGCCCCTGTGCGACAATATATCCTGCCCAGACCTGCTGGCAGCTGCCATGTAGGAGCAGCTAGCTGTAGAGAAAGCAAATGCTGTATGATTGCACTTCTAATGCACTGTTTATTGCACATGCACAGAGATTGTGACATTGTCTGAAACTAATGACTAGTTAAGGACTGTTACTTGGATATATTTGATTATTGTTTAGACCAAAAACAGCTTGGTTGTTTCATAATTGTATTGCCACAACAAATTGCCTTTAATTTGATGTATGAGTATATAAAACACATAGAATTCACTCTTTCCAGAGATATGCTTCTTTTCATAAGAAATTGCTTTGAATTTAATGAGATCCAATTGTGCCTGGGATTTGTTCTCATCATGTACGCCAGCTTGCTGCTATGGTAACATAAGTCACTAAGCAATTAAATGAATTACGTTATTTGTCAACAATTATTAACACGATCGATGACAATCTGTACAAGACTTATAATACACCCGTACTACATCTCTGCTGCCAATTGCGTTAGGTTGAACATTTTTACAAATATCAATTCAGATGATACTTTATGGTAATTCCGCTTGCCCCTAGCCAACAAACATATACTTCATTTTCTGTTGACACTTGCAGTGGTGGTCTTCGTATCATGTTTTATAGATGTTTGATTCTAACAACATTTAGCATTTCCTTTCGAAATGACAGTAAGATATGATTAAATGCGCTCGTTGCCTGCGTCAATAATGTTTCCTTGGCCACCGTATGTCCTAGGAAAACATGCCGCTATCGCTTGCGCTCCTACCTTTGAAAATAACTCAGATAATGGCCCAAATATAGTTGGACAAATTTCACGCTCTTTTATTCATTAAACTGAACAATTTTGAGCCATTTAGACTATTAGGGTTGTATTTGAGGGGAATTCCCTTGAAACGCTGGTTAACATTGTAGATATAACTGGAGTACGAAATGAGTGTTGGTTGTAATCTCCCCTGATCAATCTCATGATTGATTGATTGAATGATTTTTATGTATGTATGTATGTATGTATGTATGTATGTATGTATGTATGTATGTATGTATGTATGTATGTATGTATGTATGTATGTATATATTTATTTATTTATTTATTTATTTATTTATTTATTTATTTATTTATTTATTTATTTATTTATTTATTTATTTTTGTATTTATTTGGGGTTTTTTCAACACTATAACCCACGGGGCTTCATCTAGGCTAGGCTTTTGTGGCAGACTGGCTGAGACTGGTTTTCAAAGCTGGTTTACGGAGATAAACCCGCTCTGCTGGTTTTAAAATAGCGCCATCTTGTATCTCATGGAGCTTCCATTGTCAAATGTAGCACTGTAGGCAGACCAGTGAAAAAAAAATGTATTGCGTACCGCCCCCCCCCCCCATTTTGTCTATAACATGCTCAACAAACGAAGATTGTTACATTGCACGAGTCTTCTTACAATTTGAAGCTTGCATCCTCTCAAAAATATTAAAAGGAGGTTCGCTATTGAAATAAACGATTGGGATGATGAAAGTTCTTTTAACTTCATGGAAATCAGTGTACGGCCTAAGTAATTTCGTGTGGGCGATATTTTGTTTGCATTTTTTTTTCATTTTTCATTTATGTTTGTTTTGTTTGTTTATTTTATTTGTCTAAGGTGCAAGACCTGCTTACAGCTGGATATACAGGGTGACTCTCCCCCCTCCCCCCAGGAATAAAAAACGGTACAATTACATATATACGGTTATTCCTTGCCAATCTTTATTGAGTTCATCTGACGGATTTTTTTTTTTTTTGGTGAGTAGAATGACACAAAGATCATTTGTTTGGGTAGGGTACTTTTCATTTTCGGTCCGTTTTTGTGAACCAATGTCAATTTGGTATACGCGCGTCAGTTTACGTGTAATTTCTGTAAGCCGCCTCACCGCTTGAAAAGCTGAAATGCAGTGTTAAGCAAAATTGCTTCTAAAATGAAAACTAATGAACGAAAAATGACGATCTAAGCATTGTATTGCTCAGGAAAGAACACGCTATCAGATGAACGGGGAAAACAGTAATTTCTTTTGGATTAAGAAGGGGAGAATTGATAAATCTATAGTGTGCCCCTTTTTTCAGTGCCACCCTGCAATAGCTGTTTTACAACATCAAAATAACAACAAATCAACCTGTATACAAAATAATAGAGAAAAATTGTCTTTGTTAAAAAAAGTAAACAAAACTTGAAAAAGACAGACGCGTAAAGAAAAAAAAATCAAAATGCAAAATTGTAACTAATTGTGTTGCCAAAAGGAGAGAAAACGAGAAGGAAAAAAAATTGAAAACAAGGCGGTAACGAATTAAAATATGTAAGTGGAGATTCGTGAAGACGAACGTTACGTTAAACTGTAAACAATCAACGAGATATTGAATTGAGCGTATCAGCGGATTTCTTTGAAGGTTTTGGCACTGCTGGTTCTGAGATTGATTGGCATTCAAGTTAAATTCGGATGAAGTTTGTGCGTGGTTTTGATAGTACATTTTGCTGTTTGCATTTCACGATGTGTAATTATCCAGTGTGCTAAATTCAACTTCCGAAGATAAAGACGGTGGGTCTAAATTAGGCCTAAAAAATTATTATCTTGCCCTCAAGCGACCGACCGTAAAATGCGAAAAATCAGGGTCGCGCTTTTTTAAACAGACCCAAAATATACAAACTCACCATTTTCAGGCAAAAATGTCAGATTTAAGCGAAGAATTTAACAAAATTCCTATTCAATCGCCCAAAACAATACTTTTATTTCCATTTTGCCATTTGAAAGACCCATAAAGAATATCAGGGAACTCAACTCTCACACAGTTTCGTCTTACATATACGTGTACAGTACGTACATGTGTTGGTACATCCGGGTTTAAAACAAATAAAATAAAAAAAATAAAAATCGACCGACCGACCCAATTTTCAAAATTTCCTACTTGAGGGCAACATAATAATTTTTTTAGGCCTTACTATGTAACAATTTTGTAAAAGGAAGATTACCGACTGCATATCCCGTATTTCCTTAAAGGCATAATTCACCCTGACGTCAAGTTGGTTTTAATAAAGGCAGAAAATGAGAGAAACATATTAATGAAGGTTTGGCGAAAATTCACCAAAGAATAACAGAGTTATGAAGTTTCAAGTTTTGATATTGTGACGTCACATGCGAGCAGCTTCCCATATATCATATAATATGAATTCTATAAATAAATAAAAATGTCCAAAAATTTCGGCGCGCTCTGCGCGCCAAATTCCAATACACAATTTTGCTCGCGAAGGGCGTCGAAAATTTGACAATTTTGTACGGTTTAATAGTAATTTTGTATGCCATATTCAGGTTTTATAGTGCTTTCCAATACTTTTCAAAACAAAAATGGATTGCATATCATGAAGTTCAAATGTCAAAGTTATAAGGGGGGCGGGGGGCACAAATCGATATGTTTCCCAAAATATCTTATTGGTGGGGTGATCCACCCCTTGCGCCCCCCCCCCCCCCAGTATCTCGACGCCTCTGCTACTTTGGTATTGAATTGCGCAGCATCAACTTTCAAAAGAGAAGATGCTAAAGGAGCAAAATTATGCTAAAACAATTCATTAACAAAACGAAGATTAGTCTGTGCTTTCCTTATTTCTTTAACCGGCTCAATATAGTATTACATATATATACAAACTTACCCTATTGCAACAACTATTTACACCTAGGACCATTCTGAGACATCTATTTTGAATGAGTTGCAGTCGATATTGAGCTGGCTCGAATGGCCAGTCATCCAGATAGTGCTACAATAATCAAAATGGGGTCAATTGAATATTTGGAGTATTTATATTATAGATTTGAACAACAAAATTCAATGGAGACTGCCTTCAAGGTATCAAGTGTGTGTCTCTTGAAAGTAACGTAGGCCTATGTATGTATGTATGTATGTATGCATGTATGTGTGTATGTATGTATGTATGTATGTATATGTATGTATGTATGTATGATGGATGGATGTATGTATGTATGTATGTATGTATGTATGTATGTATGTATGTATTTTCCATTTCAAAACAAAAACAATCAAAAGACAAATACAATAGTGAATTGAAAAAAACAACAACAAACGGCTGGATAGTTTAAAACTCAGCTGCAGCAACAGGGTTCACTTGTTTTTAGTCAGGTCGGGTCCAGTATAAGATTCTGAACAATATATCATGATAACGACATGATAATACTTATACCAGAAACAAAAGCAATATAGGACGAGACGAGAACTACAAATGAATTGTTACAATAAATAAATGAATGGATGAATAAATAAATAAATAAATGAATAAATAAATAAATAAGATAAATAAATAATAAATAAATAAATAAAAACAAAATTACCCCTTAACACGGTAACAAAGCCAGATTTACGCTATAGCGTTAACCTGTGTGAACTAAACTATTTTGCAAAAGAAAAGCATCTATGCTCATTTGAGTGTCTGCTTAAAAGAACCTAATAAGCTGCTATCTCTGACATTCGTAGGTAAGTTCTTTAATCGATACTTTTATTTTAGAAATATATAGAGGGCGCTTCATTATTCTGTATCCTTTCGGTTGAATGATGAAGATGTGAACTTTATTTGACCTAAATATACAAACCGGATCACCTGCTGGTTATTTCAAGCTCCAGTGACCCAGGGGCCTACATGGGAAAGTAATGTTTCGATTTTTTTTATTATTATTTTTTTTTTAAGGAAGGCGATTAATAGTCCAGTGGATGGTGAAACTTAATGACCAGCAAAAATTATGAAATACATTTTTAAAAAGATCATCAGATCCCCAAAGCGGATGTATGTAACAAGCAAGCAAAAAAAAAAAAGGGGGGGGGGAGGTATCACGTTCCCAAGGCATGTTGTTGCATATGGAGCAAAACAATGATAAAAAGATGGTTTCTAGAGGGTGCAGCACCTCGAACACTTTTATCTCTGTTTGGGCAAATTTGACTCGGAATGGAGTTAGCTGGGAACCTGCTCTATTCCGAGTAAAAGTGATTCGGATTTCTGCGTTACTTTGACTCGAACTGATTCGATTTTCAGTTGACGCCACGCCATTCCGAGTCAAATTAATTCGAAAATCCGAGTCACTTTAACTCGGAATAGAGTAGGCTCCCAGCTGACTCCACTCCGAGTCAAATTTGTCTCCGAAGAAATAAGAGTGTAACCCATCTTTGTTGGAGGTGCTGTGCCCCCTGCGACACCCCAATACTCCAGCTCCCAGAGGCCTGCAATGATCCCATGATAAATGCTTCACATCGAAAACCAGAAAGGTGCTAAAGCAGGGTAAAATCTTCGGAGGGGGGAAAAATCTGTCGGGGAAAATTTTGCCCACCATTTTTTTTTACTAGCCAAATTACAGGCCAAACACAGCATCTGACAAGCGGGGGCAGGGGGCCGACGACGAACAAAAGCATATTTTGCCCGCCAAAAAACTTTTACTATAGGCAAATTACAAGTCAAACACATCATCCGACAAGCGGGGTGCGGGGGGGGGGGCGACTAAAAGCATTTTTGCCTGCTAAAAAAATAATAACTAGCCAAATGAACAACAATATAGGGGGCGAAATTTTCGAAAAACGGTATAAACCACCTCCCCCTTATTTTCATTACTTTCAAAAAATAGGAGGCGGCCGCCCGTGCAATAAGATTAATGCGCCCTTCCATGGTTGTCGGCACTAGGTACCGAGTTAACGAACTTCTGGCTCTTGGTATATAGAAAACAGCAATTATTGTACCATTGTAGAAGATCACGATTGACTGGCACATTAGCTAACGGTTGTACACTCACAATAAATAAAACTGAAAACTTATTTGCGACTTTCTAATGTGTATAGTACTGTAACTGCCATATATAATACAGTTATCAAGAATTCAGGAGCCTGAATGATATCTTTCCAGCGAAAATCTTTACAAAATTAGGATAGGTATGACCTTGACCGGAAAGAATGCGAGAGAAAAGAACGAAGTCTTTTAGTTGAACAGCATGGCAGTTTCACTTGACCTCTATTTGAATAACGGCTGTACAATCATTATGAATAAAAATTAATATAACTTATTTGCGAGTTTATGATGTGTACCGTACAACCGCGATATCCTGGTTATTATCAATAATCAAAACAGTTATCAAGAATTCAAGAGCCTGAACGTTGCCCTTTTCTAGCAAAAAGCTTATCAAAATCAAAATAGGTATTTCATTTCATTTCATTTCATTTCATTTCTATTTCCATTTCCAAATAACAAAAATATGACAAAATACAAGGATAACCTTGACCGGAAAGAATTCAAGAGAGAGGAATGAAGTCCTATATAGCTAAACAACATCTTTTCTTTCATTTTCTTCTTTTGTTTTTCTTTCCAAGAATTAGAACTAGACGTCTTGTATTTTATTTTATTTTATTTATTTATTTTACTTTATTTTTATTTTATTTATTTATTTATTTATTTATTTATTATTATTTCTTTTTTTTTTGGGGGGGGGGGTAGGGATGTTTATGTATTTGTATATTTATATATCGCCTAAATAACATTTATTGTCATGCGTATTTTAAATGTGTAATATGTTCTCCTGTGTTTTGACAATATTTGTGCACATGTACATCTATTTTGGTCATTATTTTATGCTGTGTAGTCTGATATTTGATGTTTACATGTGTTTTATCCATAATTCATTGTGATCAGACTGTATGTTAAATTTTATACTTTGTTTTGCATGACAATAAATGAATCTTGGATATTGAATCTTGAACATGGCACCAGGCAGTTTCACCCAAGTTTTGATAATTCTAGCTATCATTGTAAATGGTGGAATCTCCTCTCCTTTTGGGAGAGTAAATATTTTGTTCTTCTCCCATACATTCGAACAAAAGTTGGTAAAATATTGAAGGGTTGGTTAAAGGGTGAACCTAACAACGTTTGGTTAAAAAAAATATCCATACCTTTTGTACATTATTGTTATCCAACTATCCAACTGTTGATAGGTTCACCCCAAATCGAACATTATAATAATAATACTAACCGAGCATTATAACATAAACCTTTCCGAGAGTGTACATGTAAGAGTAGGATTTAAGAAAAGTGAAAATTACTCTTGAAAGGGTGATTATCCACCGAATTTCCTCCCATAATTGGAATGGATTTTTACTTTAACGAACTGATATCTATATAATAATTAGGGCTTCTCACTCCCCATGACGAGTCATAGGGCCTATTACAGATTACTTCGTTCAGAGTGGAAATTCACTCCTACTGGCAAAGAAATCCACTATAATCTGGAATAGAATACAGCGTGTCCCTCCAAATAAATGTTCCCTCTGATAGATTGCTAAATTAAATCTAAAATCAAGTATTATTCTATATATAGTGTTCAGATTTCGAAAGCCCATTTTATTTTCTAACTTTTGTGAAAATTTCATTGGTCTCGCTTCATTGATTTTGAAAACACAGTCATGTAACAGCAGTGCTTTTCAGTCCATTCCAAGTTTGCAGTGCTTCATCAATGCATCAACCTGAATGTAAATCAGGTGGAGGGACATGCAGGGGAACAATAAAAGTTTACAAGCTGGACATTGAAGGACAAACCATTCATGAGTGGAACACAATCTGTGAAAGCAAACATGACCAGTGGAACAGAACTTTGATACATGTAAGTTTGATTAATAAGTGTTCATTTTAAAAAAGTGAACGAACAGTCGTTGAATGAACATGAATAAAGTATATTCCACTTGTTAAAATGACACTGAATAGGGCTTTACGTGTTGAATAAAATACATTTTGCTCAATATCTCTAAAACACCAATATGTCAGTTATGCCCTTTTGCCATGGGGGCAGTATAGTTGATAGAGTTTTGACTACCGAACGAGTGGAATTCCACTCTGAAAGTTGTTGCTATATAGCGCTATCAAAACACCGATTTCCTCAACTGCAGTGTGTCCCAGAAAAAAAATGTCCCTCGCATAGACCACACAATAATTCCCAAATAAAATATTATACCCAAATAAGGTTACATATTTAGCAAGCCCATTTAATTGTGTAATTCCTGCGAAATTTCAAAGGTCTAGCTTTATTGGTTTTGAATACACGGGCTCTTATGTAACAGAAGTGCTTTCCAGCCCATTCAAAGTTTGATAAAAAGAAAGGCACATCACAGACATATTATGAAACAAAGGGACACTTCGAACTAATATTTTTTTTGTTCTTCATGTTTAACATGATGTACTGAGTCCCCTACACTATATAACTCAGTTAAAAAAAAATGTCAGTTATGCCCTTCTGTCATGGGGGGGGGGGGAGCAGTATAGTGGAGTTCAAAAAACTTGCCGTGATTCTCAGATTTGCAACAAACATTGACTGTTGTTTAATGTTATACAAAACTTGTATAAAGAGGATATTTGTATTGACTCCTTTTACAAAGTGCGATATCTAATTCTTTTTAGAATAGATACCGGATCTTTCGAAGTGATCGTTTTTTTTTCTTTCCAGGCATTGAGTAGATTCAATTCTTTGGAGTAATTTCGAGCTCACCTAAAAAAAATCCCAAACCTACAAACTTTGTCAAATGTATCAGTTACGCGATTATAAATCGTTGTCTGTTAATATTCTAGACCAGAGACGTAAAATATATTCTTTTGTCATGTGGCATAATTAGCGCTGAATTGTATATTTTGTAAATTATATAAATTTATGTTTATTATTATTATTAATTAGATGAAAAGAAGATTAAAATTCAAAAACTTTCCTATATCCAAAACATTTCCAAATGTTTACCAGAGGCCTGATTATATCAAAGATTAGAGAGTAAATATTTTGAAAAGAGAGTCTCAGATAGGTATATTATGGAGTAAATTAATTGGAAGGCCTTTACCTAGATGTATGAAAAGATGAAATATGTGGTACTACAGTTATAATCAGGATGTCCATGTCATACCTTTCCACACAAGACTTAATTGTTTAAAATGTATTGCTTCGATTTGCTATATGACCATAAAACCTTGAAGGAGGCTTCCTTTTAGATGCTTGTCAAGACTTTGGTGAAATTAATTTTAAAAAGAAGCAAAGTATGTTTTATTTATGCAGGCGTCACACTGACACAAATTGAGACACGATAAGTTAAATGTTCAAATTTGACTCTGATCATATAAGGATTGGGCCAGTCGTGCATCTTAACCCTTTGAGCGCTAATGTTGCATCTGCACATGTGCACATAATCGTGATAATTACCGTTTCCTTCATCTTTTTGCAGGAGACACTAAAGAAATAGCTTGTGCGCTTTAAGTAATATAGAAAAATTACCATCTTCAAAACAGCAATAAGGAAAGCAAAATGATTCAAAGAAAATATGAAAAGAATAAAATTATCCCTTGAGAATAAATTCAGCGTGTAAAGAGCCATCATGTGATCTTCTGTAGGCATCGTACTTGCTTCGGCTGTTTATGGGCTGTGTTGATCCTAGTTCGGGGCCAAGTTTGGGCGAAATTGAATTCTATTGTGTCAATTTGGGAACAGAGCACGCCACCTTTCAGGTTGGTTGAGTGGGTGGTATCACGGATCTTGTTGGAATTTGTTGGAAAGTTCAAAATATTGATACGGGGGCGTCATGCACGATGAATAACGAAAACCCAAAACAGGATCTCAATATTTGAGCTCTGTTGGTTAGCAACAAAAACTTTCACAAAACAAAATGCAATAATAACATGGTAAACTCCGAGAATTGCACGTTCCGCACGTAGGCCGTTTCACGCTCTCGTAAGTTTTATTTCACCGATTTCACATAATAACCCCCCCCCCTAAAAAAAAATCCACAATTTTCCATCACGTGTTATCACCAGGAAAGGACGGGATTACGGTAAAGTGACACTGTCGTCATTGGCGCATGCGCAGCAACAGGGAAAAAAAGTTTTATCCACTGAACTATAATATACGTAGAAGGATCGCGGGATCGTGATTATAGTTCAGTGGTTTTATCCCTTCCTTCCCAATCACTGATCTCCCCACTAACTTAGGATCTATATGCCACACATGCTGCCATGTAAATGACCAACAAAATGCCTTTCCAGTAAAATGAGGAATGAAAACTTCCAAAGTACAACATGATTTACAAGCATTTCCAGCGTATGTTCACGCTAGGTTCATCACACAGCTCACAGCTTGTTGATGGTCCCAAGATGGCGGCCGCTTCGCTTCGGCGGCTTCATCGTTGAATAGCCAATCAGTGTGCAGCACCCTATCCAGTTAGTGGGGAGATCAGTGTTCCCAATACGTATTGGTAGCGGCCTACTAATTTATTTGCCCATAGGGATATGTGTTATTTTCACCAACTTCGGCCCTGTTTTTCGATAAGTTTGAGATTACGCCAGAACTAGTTTTCAATATGTTATGCTGCTTCAATTTACATTATTTTATTTATTGGTATCAATATTCAGTAACAGTTTTGTGTATTTAATAATGCAAACTAATTCCACATAATTCACAAGAATTAGTCAAACAGTATGTTAGAGGGTATTGACATACCAGAGAAGTAAAAAAAAATGCCTCAAGAACTAAATGAGTTGAAACCTATACTGGCTAAAGTGTAACCTGGAAGGACCTGTCTTGAATTTGTTTGTATGTGTGTGTGTTCAGTGCGTGTGCTTGTGTGAATATGTATGTGTTTGTGTGTGTGTCTGTACTTGTCCATGTATGTGTGTGTTTGTGTTTGTTTGTTTGTGTGTGTGTGCGTGTGTACGTGTGTGTGTGTGTGTGTGTGTGTGTGTGCTTGCGTGTTGTGTGTGTATGTT
>JZLH01S0034084.1:31334-43166 GCA_001188425.1 Eucidaris tribuloides
GTAAGTTTTATTTCACCGATTTCACATAATAACCCCCCCCCCCCTCAAAAAAAAAATCCACAATTTTCCATCACGTGTCATCACCAGGAACGGGCGGGATTACGGTAAAGTGACACTGTCGTCATTGGCGCATGCGCAGCAACAGGGAAAAAAGTTTTATCCACTTAACTATTACCACCGTATAACACATCGTGGATATAGATCAGTGGTTTTATCCTTCCCAATACGTATTGGTAGCGGCTCACTAATTTATTTGCCCATAGGGGTATGTGTTAATTTCACCAACTACGGCCCTGTTTTTCGACAAGTTTGAGATTACGCTAGAACTTGTTTTCAATATGTTAATGCTGCTTCAATTTACATTATTGTATTCATTGGTATCAATATTAAGTAACAGTTTATCTATTCAGTAATGCAAACTAATTTCACAGTTCACACAAGAATTAGTCAAACAGTATGTTAGAGGGTACTGACATACCGGAGAAGTAAAAAAAAAATGCCCCAAGAACTAAATACTGGCTAAAGTGTAACCTGGAAGGATTTGTCTTGAATTTGTTTGTATGTGTGTGTGTGTGTGTTGAGTGCGTGTGTTTGTGTGAATATGTATGTGTTTGCATGTGTGTGTGTGTAAGTGTCTGTACTTGTCCATGTATGTGTGTCGTTTGTGTTTGTTTGTTTGTGTGTGTGTGTGTGTGTGTGTGTGTGTGTGTGTGTGTGTGTGTGTGTGTGTGTGTGTGTGTGTGTGTGTGTGTGTGTGTGTGTGTGTGTGTGTGTGTGTGTGTGTGTGTGTGTGTGTTGGGTGTGTTATTGTTACCGCTATTGTGACGCTGGCTTATTGGTGTGATTTCTGAGCATTCACACCTGATCATAGATACTATAAAGGAAGTGCGTGACAAAATCGGATTTGACCAATAGAAAGAAAATAGGTCAATTAGGCCAGAACACGTGACTCTAAAAATCCGGTTTCGAGTCCCCCAAATCATCAATAAATAGCCGCTTTCCGAGCAAAATCGAGTCATAGAGCTCTCTCGAGCACCACCCGAGCAACTCCCGAGCAACTCTCGAGCAACTCCCGAGCAACTCCCGAGCATTTCCCGAGCGTCTCCCGGCAGACAACTTGAGCAAGCAACCGAGAGCGTCGACGTTGGACAACTGTCCCAATCTTCTATTACCTATTTTTATTCGGTAAGTTATTTTTCTGTATCATGTAGGCCTACTTTTCTTACTGCAGTGTGTTCTACGCATGAAGACTAATATGCGATATATTGAATTTATTACATATTTCTTTTTCTTATTTTGCATGTCAACGTATATTGTAGTAGTTTTCAGTTTTATTTTGCTTCGTCATATTTATTTTTGTTTTCTGCTATCGTTTTCATCTCGTTCAAGTCCGAAACCACACTCTTAACAATCCCGGGTCAGACTGACTCGGAAAGGAATCTCTTTGGGGCACACTCGGAAAAGGGTCAATTTTAACCAAATTCCGTGTCAAGGTTGACCAATATATAAGTCAACCTCACTTGGATTTTGGTCGAACTTGACCCGAAATTTGGTTAAAATTGACCCTTTTCCGAGTGTGCCCCCAACGGATCATTTCTCCGAGTCAGACTGACCCGGAATTTTTAAGAGTGCAGCTCATTTTATTAGACAAGTTCATTACTTCCTCCTATTTGCTCTAGATTCCTTAGCTTACACATTTCACTCCAAGAAGTAATTTTCATTCGATTGAAATTTTCATTCCAACTTTGGGATTTGTCCCTGATTACAATCTATCAGATTTATTTCCAATCTAAGGCATGGAGAGCCCACCTCCGCCATCCTAATTTTGTTTCTACATTTAAATCAAAAGCAAGATTTATAATTAATATTTCACTTTTCGCATTTATTTACATAAAGCAATTCAACAATACGAAATATACAAGCATATTGAAAGTATAATCGATATAGATACGAATTATAATTATGCACAATTACAATGTCCGTTAACCAAAATACGCTGTAGGTCTATTCAAAACAGTAATAAACAGGGGTAAATTTGCGAAGAATGAAACAAAATAATTGAAGGGAGGTAAATTACATTCCCTGTAGGGTCCCTAATAACATGAATAATATATCAGTGGAGTGAAGAATAGACAATAGACATGGGATGGGAAACAAAATCCAGGCACTAGAAATTAGAAAAGGGAGGGGCGAGGACAAAGCCTTTCAGACTTGATATGTCAGTAGTTTAACCGATACTTATGATGAATAAGTTATAAATTATAGGACTTTGCGCAATTATTTATGAAGTCATCAATCAGTTAATTGGTTTCCTGTTTCTCTGAATGTAATTCCTGTGCATAACAGAAACTAATCAACTTTCGTGGTTGGTGTTTTTTTTTTTCCTTACAGAGTGAGGACTTTTGACCAATCATCATGGGTGGAGGCTCATCGAGAATCAATTTACAGGAGAGAAACGGTATGTCACTTTTTTTTCCTCCGTAGAAATTCAAATATATAATGATATGAAGAATATCAACAATCATAATCCGAAATATTACAGGCGAATGAAACCCAGATATTATTCCGAGTTGAGGCTACTAAATTTCCGAGTTACTTTGACTCGACTTGATTCCATTTCCAGTTGACGCCACACCATTCCAAGTCAATTAATTCGGAAATCCGAGTCAATCAATTCGGAAATCCGAATGACTCTAACTCGGAATAGAGTAGGCTCTCAGCTGACTCAATTCCGAGTCAAATTTGACTCGGAATAGAGTAGGCTCTCAGCTGACTTCATTCTGAGTAAAATTTGACTCGGCAGAAATAAGAGTGTGGTGGTTGTCACAAACTTCTCTCGTGAAACTATACAGTTAAAATTGTTACACTAACATCGTGTACCTGCAGCCAGGACACACATTATCGCTTTCAAGTATCAAGACAAGAGAATCACCTTGCCCTACAGGGATCCTTTGAAAACTATCCACCATGCAGTTTTGTGTGCTCTTCTCTCCCGGCGGGAGGGGGATCTGTCCTCATTGGAGGGGTATCAGGCGTGACCAATAATTCACGTCAAAAAGGTGGTGTTTTTTGCGATCAGTGCCGTTACCGTATGGTGAAATCCGGGTATCAAAAGTCACCAAAAATCAGCAAAAAATAGTACACGTACGCTTGTTTAAACCGCATGAGTTACGATTTAAGGTCTTTATTAATTTTAGCTTACGTAGCTTGGGTTCATTCAACACTAGAACAAGGTTTAGTCAACCGTTTTGAGCTGAAATTATCCACCACAGTCCCGGCGCAGAAACATCGCACCGCCTCACACGCCCCTGCGAAAAAACTGAGACAGCCCTGTGAGACCGAGGATTTTCCCAGAGTATTCAAATTTCATCACATATACTGTGTTAATTGGTGTGAAGTTTCATGCTGTTTCCAATATCGTGCCTCCATGTATTTGCTCCGTAGGTGTGAATATTACAATTATTTACATTATGCCTGATCAAAGGGTCTCATGCAAGGTTGGGGTATATGAATTATGACCATTACTTGCACTTAGCGGTTAGCAAAAATATTGATATGACTCTACAGTAGCAAGAATACGGTAATATCATACTTACTTATTGGTATACTTTTTTTGTATCACGTAAATACCTTAGGGTGCTTTTGGTAGTCATTGGTCAACGCACCTAATTACCCGCTTTCATCGAGCGCGTTATTTCAGCATACAATAATTTATTGCGAGTCAGATTGATGAGAGAACTAGGGCGGAGAGAGAGAGGGAGGGGGGGCGGGCGAGGACCACGTGTGCCTTTTGAATTGTGTACCTTTACATTTACTTCTAGATTCATTTTGATCATCCAAATAATGTCTATTTATCGTTACAGAAGTCAGAAGGCGTGTCAAGAACGCGAACGACGCCGGGGAGGCTCTTGAAGACTACATGGGTCAATTGGGCAGCAAATACCCGGACATGCAAAACGACATGTTGTGGAGCGAAACTGACGGTGCCGTGAAGTCCGTGAACGACAGCATTGCTAAAATCCAGAGTAATGCTGGCCACCTTCAGGTGCAGAAGTAACCTCTCGACACAATTATTGAGAGTGAATCAACAATTTTGGTTATGGAATTAAGAGAGTTAGAACACGTTTCTTATAGTTTATTCCATGGTTCTACCTCCATGGTTTATTCTAAATCATGATTAAATTTAATCCATTATTTTCAATCATTGAATATCATAACGGATACTGCTTGGTGTATAATTTTTTCTTTGTCTAATCATATTGTTTACGCAATTGTCGACGTAAGTACCGATTCTCTATATGTATTATGGTGTTAGGAGCAGGGTTAGCCGAAACATTGTACTGTATTACATAAGAGTAACAGATTACGATGCAAACGTTAGGCAAATTTAAAATTGAGATCCTTGTATGTTTCGTAACAGCAACATATCATTCTAGACATAGATAATCTGTTGGAGTAACGCGGCCGCTCAAGAAGTTCACATATTTACACCCTGTACTTAAAATCTTCTACAGGTGCACAGCAAGTTTCCCATTATCTGTTAAAAATGAAAATAGTCTCCTAAATTGGTTCTACTAATTTGAGAAAACGGATGTAATTTATTGTCCGTCAAATTTTGTTGATATCATTATACTCCTACGTATACGACGTGAATATATATGCAGTATCATTATTCGCTATTAAGAAAGACATTGGAATTCGTCGGATTTCGTCTTTTTAGCTCTTTAATATATACATTGGTCTCTTTAATATATTATCAAAAAGAAAAAGAAAAACATGAGATATGAAACATTACTTTTGTCATGAATAAAATAATGATTTATTTAGTTAAGGTTAAATCACAGATATTAATGTGTTATTGAAAATATTATTAAAGGTATTTTAAACCTGGGCAATTTTCCCCAAATTGCGCATTAATTGACGATTGATTGACCGATTGATTGATTGCTTGCTTGATTGATTGACCGACTGATTGATGGATTGATTGATGGATGGATGGATGGATGGATTGATTGATTGATTGATGAATTGATTGATTGATTGATAGATGGATGAATTGATTGATGGATGGATTGAGTGACTGGTTGACTGATTGATTGACTGATTGATTGACTGACTGATTGATTGATTGATTAATTGATTGATTGGGTGATTGATTTGTTCACCCTTCTCACATTACAGATAAAGCAATACAAAAGGCAGAAAGCAACATTTAAATACAATCACATAACATAAATTAATACAAAAAAATAGTAATACAAATTTAATACAATAACGGATATAAGAAATACACAAATGATAACTTTTAATTGAGGGTGTAGGATGATGAACAACGAATCTGAACGTTATAAACATATTGTAAAAGCAAAGTTCAAATTACTTAGGTCTCTATAAGGATTGGATAAATTAGAATGACTCATATTGCATGCAAGAACGAAGAAAATAATACAAAAGTTGGATGTAATAAACAAAATACAAACAAACCCGATACATGTAAATAAAGGAAAACAGAGCTAGCAGAGAAAAAAAAGAAACAAGAGGGAGGAGAGAGATGGAAAATAAGTCATATTTAATTACACAAAAGAAATAGGGGTGTAATTCATAGTTCGCGGTAAGTTGTATAATATAATTGTTTTCAATTTGTGTTTAACAGTGTGCAAAGTTTGAGGTTGTTTCGTGCTATATGCCATCTTCCAATGAGATCCACAAGTCATGAGTGGTGAAAGTAAAAATTCCACTTCTAAAATTCTAATTCCGAATCAAGGGTAAGTGTAGTAAATCTTATCATCTTGCTGGGTATTTTGGATGAATGCTATTTCTCAAAAACCTGTCCAAAAATATATTGTAATTCGTTTTTTGTTGTGTTGATGTTTATGTTGTCCTAAATGAAACGTGTATAACGATCTTGTATTTTAAGAATTTTATTTTCCTAGGAATAGAGGAGTGATATGAGCGTTGAAGCTTGTATTACAGGCAATGCGGAATACTCGTTTTTGCAAAGCAGGAGGAGGCGGCTGAATTCGTGTTTAGTCCCCCAAGGAGTTTAAATATGAAAGGATTAATGTCGAATGAAACATAAACAATTGGAGGAGGCCAAAAATATCTTCATATATTTATACAGTAATAAGAACGAATAGTAATCGTGTCCACACGGAGGCTGAAACTCCGGAGTTTCCAAACTCCGGAGTGTCGATCGGGGTTTTTGACCGTGCGGACGCATTCGGAGTTTTAACCTCCGGAGTGTTATCGGGGGTCTAGCGGAGTTTTATCCCCCAAATAAACTTGGGGGTGAAGCTGAAACCCCGATAAAACTTCGGAGTGTTTTGGAGTGTCGTGCCGTGCGGACAGCTTCTGGGGTTTGCGGAATGGAGTTGACCACGCTTTTAGTATGAGAAGCGGAGGTGAATGGGCAGGGGGTGATTTCGGGGTGTCAGCCGTCGTGTGGACATAAAATTGGAGTGAAGTAAACTTTTTAGATTTAATTTTCACCTCCGGAGTTTCAAACCCTTGGAGTTTCATGGCCGTCTGAACATGGCTATAATATTACCCGGGAGATTGTTTTTATGTTTATTTCATTCTAATCAACACATTCTTTAAACACTACACATAACAAACATACATGTAACAAACAATATAGCGAGACGAATGGAGAGTATATACATGTACTTATGAATAGAATGCAGAGTCCTCTGAAATTTTGTACACGGATAATACGGATGTGGTGGAGGGGGGGGGTTGTTCAATAATTTAGCCTATAATATGTGGGATCATCCTTTTGTTTCGTTAGAAAACGTTCATCTTGAGTGGTATTAAGATTTATAATATATTTCATAAATTAGGGACTGATTTTAAATTCGATTTTTTTTTTGCCTCTATTTGCGCGTTAAAGACACAAGCTAACATTGTGAAGCTTCAATTTAAACTTAACTGAGGTACATAGTGCTTAAATGGACAAATAAACATCCTAGAGTACAAAAGTTTGGAAAGGTATGCTGCCACTAATAAAATAAGCATGAATGAATAATTACTACTGCGGTAGAGTATATTTTTGGGAGAAAATAAGCGTGGTTAAATCCGGTCAACCTAAGCACTCGTAGATTTTCACTTTTTTTAAAAGCACTAAATAATCATTTTGAAATACAATTTTTTTCAGAGCTTCGTTTTTTAGACCTTATCTAAGACACTCAGAGCATGGAGGATTATACAGAAAAAGGGAAGATAGTTTTATATCTTAATAACAAATGTGAAAAGAAAATTGTACATGGTTAGAAAGCATATTTTCTCTTCTTTAATTTGATACCGCGGTCACAAAGATTCCCATCACGCATGGCTCAGCAAAGACAATAAGAAGCCGGACACAGTCATGAAAAATCATTGCCACGAGAAAATTTTGAAATTTCACACTGTCATGCTTTAATGAATTCATGAATTATAACTTCGACATTGAAGGACATCATTGAAAAGCCGATTTTATCTTCTTTCATATGATACCACATTTGTGAAAAATAAGCGGTGTATCAGTAAGAAAAGACAATTTGAAAAGATGCTTGTTTTCAGAAATGTTCCAAAATGCATTTATTAACCCTGTTTTCTGGATTTGGCAGCCAACAACCAAGAAGTTACCCTGCGAACATGATTCGGAGTCTATTGTTTTGCCCGTGCAAAAGAAGTCAGCCGTGCGTGAACCTTTTTGTTCAGCTTGCTTCTAAAATCTCAAAATGTATTCATTCTAAAAATCACGGCTAAAACAGGCAAGTTTTAATTTTACTTGTTCTTCAGCATACATTATTCATTTTTTACGCATGAAGTTTCAGATAAAAGAAGAAATTTTGAATTTTTATGTCATGCTTTTGTTTTCCAAAAATAAGTACATGTACTACCATGAAAATGCACTTAAAGATGGAATATGCGCGTGCAAATGAAATTTTGGTAGCACCAATATCCATTCTTTTAATTCAATAATACGTGAACGGTGAAATATAATTTATGTATCAAATGAAAGAGGAGGAACAGAGCTTTACAGTCATACCTATTTCATTGAAGAGATTATTCATCATGATAGAATATTTTTGCCATGAAATCCCAGTTTCCTTTTTTCTGGGACACATTGTATAGCTAACATTTCTTTAAACTGTGGTCATTGTTAACCTGTGTCTTTAATTGTGCCGCTAGTTCATGTTGTGTAAACTACCCGTTGATATCCTTTGTTTGTCCCTGGTCAGGTGTTCCATAATTAATAATGATTCATAATTATTTCAAGGATGTGTCCAGGATTTTTTCTGAGTGGGTCAAGATCATATTTTGTGGGACCTTTTCACCATGAAATTATAGCAAGTACCCGATCAATGCGTTTTCATCACATGCCATTGTGAAAAGGCACTCAAAAATATCTTTGGCAAAAAGTAGACCGTTTATGTGTTTTTTTTGTACGACTACCAATCCCCAACACACCTGCATACACCCATGAATATATTTCCAAACCGCATAATTGGCATTACCGATCTATTTTGCAGAGTTTGGAACTATCGAATATTCGGTTTCTTCACATAAATCCAAAACATACTCTAATCAACTTCAAACAATAACAGAGTTTCTCGCAGATCTGTTTCCTAAAATATTTACTGCACTTTTAACAAAGATTCTCACCTTATTTATCCTTATAAGACAACTGTGAATCAAATTAACACAATTCATAAATTCGAAAACCACACAATTTATCTGATCAGATTTGCAAGTGGTATACGTGTATTATCATAATTTTAAAGAACATGCCTTACTGCCCTCAGGTCAAGGTCATTCCCATATCCTAATTTCGTTTTGAAACGCTGTTTATCTTTTTAGCGTCTACGTTCTTGATATATTAACAATAACCAGGATGTGAAATTTACGGTACCGTAAACATTATGAATTTCGTAAACAGGTTCTTTTAGATTTAGAAACTGATCTCTCCAAACGAACTATATGTATGAGCGATTTCGTGCAAAACTCACTGTAGTTTCTCGTACGTTTTACGTGTTGGTAGCATGTGTGTAACATGTTCGCACAGCAAATGTAACGAAGTAATTTGCGTTTAGTCTTCAAAGAAACTTCCTCTTCTAGAAGAGAAGAATAAAGAATAGTCTGAATCTGGATCTGAAAAACAAATGATTTCCTGTAATCCAAAATGAAAATTTTAGCCCCCTCCACAAATTAACTAATAGGCCTAATTGCCACGCCGTTTTCAGTTTGTTATTTTAGCTAATAAGGGCCGATGAAAAGTCTAAAAATCCATTCAATCTATTAGTTTTCGTTATTCTCTGAATGCAGATGCATGTCGTTGGTAGGCTTACCCCAGGTCTTGCAGTGCATTCATTGGATATCATGACCCAATCCCTCGTATCCCTAGATAAATAGCATATTCAATATTCTTACCCCCCCCCCAAAAAAAAAGGTTAAAGTAATAGGCTAACATTGTGGAGCTTCAAATTTAAAAAAAAGTCAAACTTTGCTATCTGAGCTACATAGTAGTGTTTGAATGGACAAGTAAACATCCTAGAATATAACAGTTTGGAAATTTATGCTTCCACTGGCAAGATATGATTGAATAAACAATTATTACTCGGGGCGAGTAGAAAATAGCCTAGATCCACACACAATAAGTCTATGGGAGGAAATGGGCATGTGAATCCGGTCTAATAGGCCTAATTGCCACGCCGTTGTAAGTTTGTTATTTTAGCTAATAAGGGCCGATGAAAAGTCTAAAAATCCATTCAATCTATTAGTTTTCGTTATTCTCTGAATGCAGATGCATGTCGTTGGTAGGCTAGTCTGGCTTCCAGACGTAAGAACTTATCCTATTTCCTAGAAAAATTAGGCCTACTATCAGTTGACTGTCTTGAACTAAGACTAGTTTTCTGAGGTACATGCGACTGCGTCGCATAGAGCGGGTGCTTCGCACCCGCACTGCTACTCGGAGGGAGAAAAAGTTGCATGGTCTGGAACCGAGACTATTGGTAGGCTTACCCCAGGTCTTGCAGTGCATTCATTGGATATCATGACCCAATCCCTCGTATCCCTAGATAAATAGCATATTCAATATTGTTACCCCCCCCCCCCAAAAAAAAAAAAGGTTAAAGTAATAAGCTAACATTGTGGAGCTTCAAATTAAAAAAAAAGTCAAACTTTTCTATCTGAGCTACATAGTAGTGTTTGAATTGACAAGTAAACATCCTAGAATATAACAGTTTGGAAATTTATGCTTCCACTGGCAAGATATGATTGAATAAACAATTAGTACTCGGGGCGAGTAGAAAATAGCCTAGATCCACACACAGTAAGTCTATGGGAGGAAATGGGCATGTGAATCCGGTCAATTTACGATTTTCACTTTTTTGAAGCACTAAATAAACATTTTCAAATACAATTTTTTCAGGGCTTTATTTTTAGACCTTATCAAAGACACTTGGAGCATGGAGGATTATGTAGCTCACATTGTTTTAACTGCGGTAAATGTTAGCCAATGGCAGTATAAGGACAAAATGCCCTCTTTCCTATTGAATGTGTTTTTTTTTTATACCTGCGCACCGCACGAGCCGGAGGCATTACGTTTCAAGTTGTCCATCCACCCGTCTGTCCATGCGTGCGTGCATTTTGGACATTATTAGTCACTCGGAGTGAGCCCTATAAGGTCATTCCAAAATGAGTGGAAAACACGTGTTCATTACAAATTTACTCTAAATTAGTTTTTTTTTTTTAAATTGACTCCTCAAAGAGTGAATATTTTCAGTCTTAAGGACCTCCGCGCTTTTGCCCGAATTATGCCCTCTTCTTTTGGTCGGCAAAAGGAAAATCTGGCTGTCCCTTTAGTGTGGCAAAAACTTGGGTTCTCCCAATATATTGCCCCATAAAGAACCCAGCCTATTCAAGCGACAAAAAAGTTTCTTTCCTGGGGTAATTGTGTGACGCCCTTTTTATTTTCTTCAATAAAAACACCATTTCAAGGATAGAATCCCCCTTATTGCCATTATGGCATAATTTTGCACGTCAGGCGACAAAGGTCATATTCTATATTATGTGCTCATAACTTGTTATGAAGTACATGTGTATGCTCAAAGTAGTTGGTACACCTTAAGGCACAAGTTTAGTTTTAGCGATTTTTTTCTGTTTGAAAGCTTTATGCTAAAAGGTCATATCACACTAATAACAGATTCTGAATGTCTTTCGTTTTTTTTTAGATTAATCAATGAAAAATCTCGCGGGAGGGGGGGGGGACCCCAAGATTTAGAATAGATATAGAATCCAAAGCGTTAATAAGGTGTCAAGGTTATCTGAATTTTACCTCAGCAGAAAGATCAGTCTTATTAACGCTTTGGATGATGTAGTGTAAAATTTAGTCGAAAATCTCGGGGTCTCCCGAAATTTTTCATTACAGTGTGATTAATTAAAAAAAACTAAAGACATTCAGAATCTGTTTTTGGTGTGACATGACCTTTGTGGATAAAGCTTTCAAATGAAAAAAAAATCGCCATAACTAAACTTGTGCTTTAAGGTCCCCCCCGACCACTCTCTTTCTGCGCTCACTCCCGAAATCAGCCCTATATCCACTTTAAACTCGAATTTGCCAACACACCAATGAATATAAAATGAAGATCAAATGAAATATTTTTCAAGAGTTTGTCTTTATTATCACCTGTGCACTCTGAAAAATGGTTAATAATAATAATGACGACGACGACGACGACGACGACAACAACAACACTACTACTTCTACTACTACTACTACTACTACTACTACTACTACTACTACTTCTACTACTACTACTACTACTACTACTACTACTACTACTACTGCTA
>JZLH01S0034084.1:50775-62235 GCA_001188425.1 Eucidaris tribuloides
ACGTATACACAAACGTGCACCTCCTTATCCCCCCCCCCCCCGAGACTAACACAGTAAATGTACGCCCACACTCAACCATGCGTCCGGACACACAAATCACATACACCCTCCCATATACACCCACATAGACCTATACACACACACACACACACACACACACACACACACACACACACACACACACACACACACACACACACACACACACACACACACTACTATTATCACACACACACACACACACACACACACACACACACACACACACACACACACACACACACACACACACACACACACACACACACACACACACACATTTATATTATTCNGTTTCAGGCTATCAGACCCATTTGTGCAATCTCTGCCTGTAAGCCCATCTGATATAGATGTATTTATCTGAGCAGTTCAGAGCATAGGATTTGATGCAAGGAAAATAAAGGGAGATTGGCTGTTAATATCACTGAATATTATTTGTCGTTGCAATGGAAACATATTCAATAAAATTCCCATCGTAGATGTACGTATATGCTACTAACCAAGAAATTGCTATCCTGTAAATGCTCTGTAGTTAATCAGGAATACATCTTTTTTGTTACTCTTTTCATTTTATTTTACAGACTTGTAGTCTTGTCAGTTATTGTAATAATGCACAATTACTGGAAAATGAAATATATTTTGGCATTTAGTTGGTTGGAAACAGTATTCAAATCACAAATTCAGCTGAGTTATTGTTCGATGTGGATGTACATTGTATTGACGGGAATGTATATATGTACATGTATGTCAATTCAATTCAGTTCGTGTACAGTGTATGTAAATAATATTGGCAAAGATTCTTTTGTTTTTGTTACATGTATGTATTCACAACACAATGTTATGAATTATGCAATTTAGATTTTTTATACTCCCGGCTACGGGATGTATTATGGTATCACGCTCGGTGTCCGTCTGTCCGTCTGTCCGTTAACTTTTCCTTGTAAATGCGATAACTTCAGTTTAACTTAACCTAGGCTCATATAATTTGGTGTGTATGATACTAGCATAGATCCCAGGAAGTCCATTGATTTTGAGGTTGAAAGGTCAAAGGTCAAGGTCACAGTGACATGTTTTCATCTTACCCTTGTGAAGTCCTTGTAAACGCGATAACTTCAACTTAACTTAACCTAGGCTCATATAATTTAGTGTGTATGATACTAGCATGGATCCCAGGAAGCCTATTGATTTTGAGGTCAAAGGTCAAGGTCACAGTGACGTGTTTTCATCTTATCCTTATGACATCATTGTAAACACGATAACTTCAGTTTAGCTTAACCTAGGCTCATATAATTTGGTGTGTATGATACTAGCATGGATCCCAGGAAGCCTTTTGATTTTGAGGTCGAAAGGTCAAAGGTCAAGGTTGCAGTGACATGTTTTCATCTTACCCTTGTGAAGTCCTTGTAAACGTGATAACTTCAGTTTAACTTAACCTAGGCTCATATAATTTGGTGTATATGATACCAGCATGGATCCCAGGAAGCCTATTGATTTTGAGGTCAAAGGTCAAGTCACAGTGACATGTTTTCATATTACCCTTGTGAAGTCTTTGTAAACGTGATAACTTCAGTTTAGCTTAACCTAGGCTCATATAATTTGGTGTGTATGATACTAGCATGGATCCCAGGAAGCCTATTGATTTTGAGGTCAAAGGTCAAGGTCACAGTGGCATGTTTTCATGTTACCCTTGTGAAGTCTTTGTAAACGTGATAACTTCAGTTTAGCTTAACCTAGGCTCATATAATTTGGTGTGTATGATACTAGCATGGATCCCAGGAAGCCTATTGATTTTGAGGTCAAAGGTCAAGGTCACAGTGACATGTTTTCATTTTCCGCGTTACAGGCGGGCTTATTATGTGCTCGCCCCAGCGACACTCTTGTTTTCTGTGTAAATAACACCTGGCCCAGACAGCTCTTCCAAATTCCAGAATTGTCTAGGCAGTAAAAATTGTTCAATGTTGATTTCACCAAGCACATAAACTGCATCTAATCTAATGGCTACATGTATAACTAACACAAATTTATAACAAAACTTTATTGTGAGGCACGTGAGGGATAAGATGAAGCTACATACCTATGGACAGGTGTAGGTCAATTGATTTGTTACTTGCTCAGAAAATGAAAGTAGTGGTAATCCAGATTTTTTAATCTGGTTTTGCCTTCGTTATCCCCTCGCCCGACGAAGTCGGGAGGGTATATAGAAATGCCGCCATCCGTCCGTCCGGCGTCCGTCCGTCCATCCGTCTGTCCGAAACACTGGTTTCCGGTAATGTTTGATGGATTTTCATGAGATTCGGTATGGAGGTACATGATATCAAAATACAGCTCAAATTCGGTTTCGGAGGTTGTAGGTCAAAGGTCATAGCTCATTAAATGCGAAAACTGTTTTCCGTTCAATAACTTTACTAATATTTGAGGGATTTTGATGAGATTTGGTATGAAGGTACATGATATCAAAATACAGCCCAAGTTCGATTTTGGAGTGTGTAGGCCAAAGATCAATGGTCATAACTCAATAAATGCAAGGACAGGTTAATCTAAATGTCTGGAAGCCAGACTAGGGCATATGTAGCTTTGCCCATAAACTGTTTAATATTAATGCAAATTCTTTGCATACTATTCTGACAAAGGTTGCTCTAACAACCTGACAGCTTGCTGGAGGCTTGCCAGACATATCTACAACTAATGTATGCAATTTGCATTTTTGGTATTGAAAATTTATTCATAAGAACAGGTGAGAAAAATAAGACTGCACTAGGTTTCAGGAGAGAAAACATCCATAAATTAAAAGGAATTATTTTGAAAAAAGTATGTTGGCTACCATATCAGAAATCTAATCACTAAATGGGGAAATATAAGGGGCACAATTGATTTGATTGTCAGGCCTGTAATGTAGCTTGATTGGTTTTCCCAAAATATTTTTTTGGGTTAAATGTCCTGATTTTTTACACACTTGTCAAAATTAAGGGGTAAGGGTATTTTTTTGCATTATTCTCCTGTTTATTTATTTGTAAGGAAAATACAATTATAATAAGCTTATAGCTAAATGTCTGCAAAAAATGAGGGGAAATTCAGCCCACTAGCTTCTTCCCATCAGATTTTATAGTGGACCAAAATGTGTATTACTCTGAAAAGGAGCTTTTGGGGGGTATTGTTTGTCAAAGAGCAATTTCTATGGATTTCCACATGTAAAATCTACAGTAAACTGAAGCAAATAGAGTTTCAGTTAAAAGACTTTACTTAAGTTTACTGTGACATATTGAATTTGAACAAAAACAAGGGATATATTCTAATTTTGTGGATACTACAAACATTTCAAAGTTGGTGGAGAAAATTATTGTCACCCCAAAACAGTTATTTTTTGGCAACAAAATGTGCACAAATTCGATTTTTTTTTTTCAAAAACAGTGAAATATACAGGGTTTTAGGTTGCAAAAACTGAAAATAAAGATACTTTTACCCTAGAAAAGACCTATATTCATTGATAAAAAGGTAATTTTCCCCACTTAATATGTTTACACACATTTGTCAGTGAAATGGTGGTCAAATCTTGATCTTGTCATACATAGTATGATTTTGGATAATGTACACTTATGTCAAAGGTCAAAGGTCATAGCTCATTAAATTTGTAAGAATATTTAATTACAAGTTCCATTCAATGACTTTAGTGATTTTAGACAGATTTTGATCTTCAAGTATGTATGCCAAAGGGCAAAGTTCACACTTCATTACATATGCGTATGTATGCTATACCGGTATGTACCCGGCGAGGGGATGCTACGCTTTGCGTTGTCCTTGTTATGGGGGTAGCCAGATTCACCTAATTCTTGCACAGAAATTACCCTTACCCCCTCCTGCCACTTCACCCAATTCGGCGCACCATCCTCCTTCCATGTTGAGAAAATGAAAGTTATGAAAATTTGAATTCAAAATCAGTGGAGAGTTTTGCTGGTGTGACATTCTAGAATGGACATGATGGCCATCTACAGAGGGCGACATACAAAAATACTCGCCCTTAAAAAAAATGTATATTTGCGAATTGCTTAACCAAATTTGTTGGGGTGGCCTTCTCCTCGGAACCTGTGGACTCGACTTAACCCGTTGGAGATGATTTGATTTCATTATAACACACATATCCCATAGACCCCAACACGAGGTATCACGTAGTCTCTGACGGGTTAAACACAGATGCTACATGTAATTACACATTGGTTTTGAAAATGGGCTTGGATTAATTAGGGGTGCTTAGACGAGGGGATTGATACCAGGATGTGGACGAGGGGAGTGTAACTCTTAACTTGTCACTGGCACACCAATCTTCATCTGGCGGCAAGTGCTAATACGACAAAAGGTATATTTTTACAACAATTTGGTCTTTAATTTTACTCCTTCCACTAATCTAACATTGAACATCGCTTTATGGAATTTTATTTTCAGTTCATGAAGGTAACTTACATGTACATGTAGTGTGACTGCCTTATTGTTGATATACATGTACATGTATTTTGTCATTAACTGTTATCATTTGTTTTTTTCTTTTCTATTTCACTCTCACCCACCAGTACCCCTCCCCGGAGTGGGACACAGTCACACCGGAAGCCAAGAATCTCATTGACAGCATGTTGACAGTCAACCCTGGTAAACGAATTTCAGCCAACTTAGCACTAAAACATCCATGGATACAAGTAAGTACAACTTTCATTTAGATTCCCTGGGGCCTGTTGCATTAAACCATTCATAAGTTAAGCATGACTTAAAGAATGACTGGAATATGGCAGGCCAAATGTAATTCTTAAACTATTGAAATCAAATCTGCTAATGTTCAAATATGCAAGCAGAGATTAACATTCTTACTCTTAACAAGCATTTCAATACAAACTTTATTTTGGGGCATAATCTTATTGACATAATGGTGACATGAACATCTTTTTGGCATTTTACTTGGCACTTCATATTTGAGTTGTTCGTAATGTCATGGGAATGTCATGGTTCATTGTTTGTCACAAAATTGATGCGAATTAGGCCTGTTTTGAAATGGCCCCTCCCCTCCCCCCACAACTTCTTGGGTCAGGTGGGCCACATGCGCTTACCACTTTTCTTGGGTATGGGGGTCATTTTTGTCCCAGTTTCTCTGATTGATTTCACCCGAGAAGTAGGAGGTCAACAGATTCACTATGCACACATTCTAAAAATTTCTTTTAAGTGTTAGAGCCCCAAACAGGAGATGTAGCATCCCAGCATCTCATGCATTCCATGTATTTGATTGAGTTGAATAAGGAAGAGGAGAAGTTGCTTGGCACCAAATCTGGGACCCTAGATAGGGTGTAAAATTTTGCAAAGTCCCTTGATACAGCATGAGATAGGGGTCAATCATTTTAGAAAACAGAAACCTGGGGGGTGTTTCATAAAGCTGTTCATAAGTTACGAACAACTTTACGAACGACTGGTGATACCTTCTTGGGTGCTAACCAGTTTCTCATGCATTTACATGTAGAAGGTATCACCAGTCATGCGTAAAGTCGTTCGTAACTTACGAACATCTTCATGAAACACCCCCCAGGTCATCTTACCCCCAAGGCAGCAACCTAACCAGAAAGCCCTGGGTACAGTTGAATAGACTACGTTCAGGTGCTGGCTGCTATGCTGCAAGCATGACAAAATGGGGCATCTCAGACTCTGACCTCTGCCCGTGTGGTGAAATCCAGACTCATGAACATGTCGTCAATGAATGTAGCATGACTGCTCCCCCTTGCTGACTGACAGATATTGACATCCCCCAACTGGTGACCTATCTGACCAATTGCCACTTTTTAAGTTGTAGTTTACATACAAATTAATAATAATTTTGAAAAATCCTCTGGAAAATATTGTGGAGGTTCATTTAAAAATGTATTAGTGACTGCTCCCCCTTGCCGACTGACAGATATTGACAACCCCCAACTGGTGACCTACCTGACCAACTGCCACTTTTTAAGTTGTAGTTTACATACAAATTAGTAATAATTTTGGAAAATCCTCTGGAAAATATTGTGGAGGTTCATTTAAAAATGTATTGGTGTATATAATTATCAAATTGTAATGTCAAAACTGCATGATAATACTTCAATGACATTGTATATAGAATACAAAACTTCAAAAGTTATGCTGCCACTAGCAAGATGAGTATTGGATAAACAGTACACATGATTAAAGCTTTCAGTGGAATCTTTGTTGTTTCACAGGAAGCGTGGGGGTGAGATTTGAGAGATTTTTTTATTTTCTTTGTGTCAAACCTAAGATATGAGATCAACTATGCTTCAGTTTTAGCACCATCTTTGACCTCTCACAGGAATATTTGATATATGAAATACAATTAATAAAAAAAAACACTTTGTGCTCACGTTTTCCTTGACTACCTGGTACAGTCGTTCAAGAGGTATACACATACAAAACTGAAGCAATATACCACCACTCAGTGACAAGTTGTTGTGTGAGACTTGGGAAATTTAGACAGGTGTTTAAAACTGTACAGTATGTTGACTTATGAGGGCACTGTCATGTCTCAAATTCATTCCAAGTCTAGTCTGTGAATGAATGTTCAGTTTAGTTTACAGTATGCTATTGTTCTTCAACTCACCCCACTGGTATTGAGAGGTAGGGCTTCAAGGGCCAAAACTATGTAGTCTTACAAGTGGTGATATACTCTCTAGGGGCATGGCAGAGAGGGTGCCTCAATCTCAGGGGAGCATCAAGCTTAAAGACCGAAGTTTTCCGCGTTGCAGATTTTCCGCAAAAATTATGGAATTTAAGGTATAATGCGGAAAACAGCATTTTGAACAAACATTCTTTAAGAATGCCTAAAAATTTCCCCAAAGTAAAATTAATAAGTATTTATTAAATAAACTAAACTAATTTACCAAAAACAAAGACTCCTAATAAAGCCAAAGAAATCGTGCGTTACCAGTAAATATGTCGCCAAACACGAATCAAAACACCCATGGGCCTAGTAAACTTGACGTTATTTGTGATTTTTTTTTCAACACAAATTCAAGTCCTAAAATTGCGAAATTACAATTTTTGTGTGCAATTATTTGTAAAACGGAGAAAAACAGAAATTGACATTTGTAAAATAGAAAACTTTGGTCTTTAACTCTTTGTGCGCGGGACCCTGGATACCGTGCGTGCGGAGTTAATTTCAAAGAGCGCTCAGTATCGGGAAAGGAAATACCCAACTGAAACTAGCCAATAACTTTGCACAACAATCGTTTTTAGAGAAAAATTCCTACAGCAAAGTTGAAGTACATTTTTAGCAGACCTTCTAAAATGCATTAAAGGTTGTTTGGAAATATACAAAGTAATGGCTAATTGTAACCAACATACATGTAGTTCTAAGTTTCCTGCTTGAAAATATACAACTCCATTCAAATAATACAAGAGGGTAGACCACAAATTAGACAAAAAAACCTGACTTTTTACAAGTTCATGAAAGAGATGAGTCACTAAATAAGAAGTGAATGAAGAGATTATCAGTGAATAGTGCGTCCTATTGTAATTGACCTTTTAAGTACTTTTAAAACTTAACTTGTGTCTAATCCTTTGTCCCATTGTATCACGATGCCTTGATTGCATTTATCAATTTTTCAGGTTCCTTTAGAATCTAACATAATACCCCCGTACTTGAGGAATGTAAACAATACAAAGAGATTACTGCTAGTATCGGAAAAATCAGTGTAATTCGGGTGAATACAATCGTTTCTACGTTTGAGTGTGAAATACGAATCCCGCACGCTGCAGGGAGTGCATGGATGCGAATACCGCGTGTAAAGAGTTTTTCTAATACTATGACTTTCAAATCCTCTCAGAAATGGCCCTTTTTTGTTGCAAACCTCGGTGAAAGTACATGTAATAGTAAAACCTCTAGCACATGAAACCTCTTCTGACACCAGAACTACGTGTACGTTTAAATGTAATTCTCACCTATGAAAATCAAGTCCATGCTTTGCTTCAATTTGCCTGTGTAGTTTATCAACATCTTATTGTGGAAGTACAGGTGACTCCCGTTATGAAGAAGTCCTCGGGACCGGCAGTTTTCTTTCTTTGTATCGAAATTTCGTTATAACCAAACAGTGAAAGTATCTAAAGATATATTCTGGGACTTGACTGTTTACTTCATTGTAATGGGAATTTCGTTATAACTTAGTTCGTTATAACTTATAATTGGAGTGCACTGTATTCAAAACTGTATGGGCAACTCAGTAGAGGAGTAACGGGTATTGACATGTTGTTGACTGAACTATTGTGAGTACTTTACTGTCTTATACAGCCAGTTTTCATGTGGTGCCTGGCAGACTAATGAAGCATGATTATAAAAAAAATAATGTGTTTTATTCACAAAGTCATTCATTGTTGGGTGTCATTTTTAGCAGTCTCTGGCTTATAATTTCCCCGGACAGGCAAACCATTGTAAGAATGTTGTGGTTATTTCTTCTTATTGTTGCTTTCTTTCAATTGTCACCATACCTAATCAAGTAATGCCAACATTCATTTCATTTGGAATGAGTTTTTGGTGTAGTCATATCAAACACCTGCATTCCTGTGCATGGCACACATACATTACAGTGGTAAGTGTTCACTATAGAATTGTCATATTGTCATATTCATGTCAAATGATTACTTCTTAAAGCTGTTGCAATCTCAAAGGCAAATTGTTGATCTTTTCTGTCTGATATGTGTTTGAAAACAATTTTTTTTTTTGCAAAAAAGTCACTCTTACAATTGTAAGAATATGGAGATACAGTAATGGGTTGTACAAAGTTGACAATAATATGCAGTGTGAATATGCCATCCAAGTCAGTGACATAATTTTTATGTGCCATGTTTATTTTGCTGTTTATTCCAGAACCGTGATCGTTACGCTTCAGCTATGCACAGACAAGAGACAGTCGACTGCTTGAAGAAGTTTAATGCACGCCGCAAGCTAAAGGTAAACTACTTTACTGTAACCTGTTGAATGTTTTTCATCAGCATGATTAAATTGTACTACATTGTACAGAACGATGTTTTTATAGCAAATTAGTGAAGACATTTTATCAATATTCTAGAAATTTCATTCTACATTAATTGCTGACGTGCCCCCAGGTTTTGGAATGTGTCGATTGTGTTGTATTAGTCGTGTTTAATTTAAGCTTTAAATTAATAAATATGCAGTGTTTTCATTCTGTTCACATAAGTTGTATGTTGAATGGTTCAGTCAACCTCTCCAAGTATTGTTTCCCATCATTACCACCAGATGCATATTTGTGTTGTATGTGTGTGTGTGTTTGTGTGTCTGTAAAATGTTTGTACTTATTTATGTGTATATTCTTTCTGTACATGTTCATGTATAAATTTGGTAGAAAGATTGAGTAGATCTTGAAGTCCATAATAAATCCCATAAGTCACTAAGTAATACTTCCTAAGTTTAAACAAGTATTGATTTGTGCACACGTAAAATATACATGTAATCTATCAATTTAAGATCAAGAATACATATTAATAAACGTGAAGTCAGGTGGGGGGGGGGATGGTGGGGAGAGTCACTGGGTAAGGGAAGAGGTTACTGAAATTTTACATGTATCAAGTAGAGCTGTATTTTCACACTTAGTTCCAAAATCAGAACTCTATATATGCTGAATATTTTACAGTGGTTTTATTTTTGCAAATTTCGCGACTTACTGAACATGAAAATGTTCACTTCCTGATATTTCTGTACAAAGTGGCTACAAATACAATAAAATCGTAAAAACATACTCTGGCGAATTTTTCATCGTGAAGCAAAATCACAAAATATATGGATGCGAAATATATGGCACATACAGTAACCTATCATGAAAACATTTTTCTTTAACCATAAACAATATTTTGAGCTCCTTTTGGGGGAAAAATATTGCATTTTCCTGAAATAACAATACTAACCTGCTAGTATTCATATGATCTAATCCTAAAAGGACTGTGCTATTTCAGAGGTGGGGGGGGGGGGTGGCGGGGGCATGATGGCCCCCCTTCTGATCTCGGCCGTGGAGCGTGCAACCGCGCTGAAATTTGGCATGCATTTTCCTTTCAACATAACTGTAGGTCTGTATAGTAATTTTGGGGGAAAAAAATCAATCTGTAATTTATATGAATTAAGTATTCAAATTTATGCATGAAAAAACATGATTTGCATACAAAACACTCAATTTCACTTGAAATATTGTAATTTTTTGCAGAAGTGATCTTTGCGACCTTCTTAATTAGTTTTCATCATTTAAAATTGCAAAAGTCAGTTTTTTTCCTTATGTATTTCTTTGTTTTTCAAATTTCTTATATTTTTTTTTGTAACTTTTGTTTTTTACTGTTTATTTCCATGAAATTTATTGCAGACCATTTAAAAACCAAAATTAGCTGAAAATTAATAATGAAGGTCAATTATAATAGAAAATAATGACCTTTTTATGAATTTCAAGATGTCAGACATATTCCATTGACTTTGTACACAAATCACATAAATGAGCCATTTTTCGGCCATTTTTGGCATGACATTGTCTCACAAAAAGTCATGGGGCATCGCAATGCTGTACCCATTTGTCTCTAATTTGGTCTCAAAAGTTGCACAAGACTTCAGGAAAAAAAGTCATAGAATTGCGCGGTATTACCATTGTGTGTTTTAAAATAATTGCGCGAAACATCGAGGGAGGGGGGCCATCATTGCCCCCCCCCCAGTCCTTTTCAGCCATTCCACGTAAATGTCACGCGAGTCACGCGTGTTTCATGTCACACAAGTCGTAAACAAGGGTATAGATCAAAACCGAGAAAATATTGGAAACGAATCCAATACTTGATCAAGTAAATCAATCATCTATACCCTGACATGTGACTCGTAAGACACAGTATGCGTGACTCGCCTGACACAAGTATGGAATGGCTGTTTTAAGGTTAAATATATTTTTGCTTCAATGGCATACTTACATGTATATGTTGATAACAATGAAATTTCTTAAGCTCTGTCATCACACCAACATCTTGCAAATATTTGCAATAAAGTGATCATGTTTCTACAGCAAATTGACATAAAACAGCAGAAACCTACAAATTCACAAAAGGTTTAGATCTTCACAGTCAGTTATTTTGGTAAACAGAAGAGGTTACTGAAATTTTATCAAGTTTGACTGATTCTGAGAATTGTGGTGCACGTACATGTAGGTACAGGGTACCAGACTAGGAGTGTTGTGTGACGTCTGTAAAACAGCCTAATTGCATGGTAAAGTTATAATGATTATTCTTTGTATGTATGTCCTGGAAAAATGTGTGATGACCAACAAGGAAGAGAGATTAGTGAAGTATCAGAGATGAGAATGTTGAGAAGAATCCAGGAGACAGTAGGGGATATTAAAGCTCAGTAACATGATTGGGAGAAATGAAAAA
>JZLH01S0034084.1:72926-87440 GCA_001188425.1 Eucidaris tribuloides
AGCAAAGGACAGCTCTCACTAAATTGCACATTGAAATGGGAGTTTTACATTGGATCTTTTCCTACAAATTTGAATAAATTTGAGATTTCATCACAGATTTTTGTGTAAAATTGGGAAAAAAACATGCACAATTTCTATGTATCTATTGTTTAAAATTAATGCTTCACAAAATTAATTGTAACTTCAGAAATCTTAACAATATCAAAACAAACATGACTGTCTTAGAAAGGATATACTTCCATCAACAACTTTTATTTATATGTGTAACACTTTTCTCCAATATGCATAGTGTGCAAACAGTTATTGCTGTTCAAAAGTATACACTGCAAACCCAAAGTTGTGCAATGTGGTATTGCTCAAAAAACTTGACACATTAGAGATTAAACCAAGACACTAGCAGATTATGATATTATCATTCCTCATCCTTCTATTTACAAAATACTCCTGAACCCCACCCCTTCTCCCACCACACCCCAAAACATAATTATTGTTTTGTGATCTCCACATTCTATTCAATATACAGCTTGTCTCAAAAATATTGTGCAAGTAAAAAGTGACCTCTTTGGCTAAGAGACGTGTGCTTACATCAACATCAAGGGCATAGTCTTAGCTTTCAAATATTGTTTGTTCTGTTCAATTTGCTTGTTTTCATCTCGGAATTTATTCAGTTAACAATGAAAGGGTTAAATCATAATTGTGCCACTTTTATGGTAAGAGGGCCTGATGCTATCATTGACTTTAGTAAATGTGGCACAATTGTGATTTTACCCTTTTATTGTTAACACATCTCAAGAATAAAACAAGCAAATTGAACAAAACAAACAGCATGTGAAAGCTAAGACAGCCCTTGATGTTGATGTCAACACATGTCACACCGGTATTTCCTAAATGCCAAAGAGGGCGCTTTTCACTTGCACAATTTTTTGAGATATGCTGCATTTAAATGAATACCATGTCTACATCTACTAAAGATGAGTAAGGGGGAGGGGTTGTCATAGCAACAATAACAGAAAGGGGTAAGAGACCAAACAGGGAGGAGTGGGAAGTGGAGAGGGAAGGGTAAGGGGGAGTGGCAGGAGAGAGTTGGTTGGGGCATGGGCTGTATGAAAGTGGTGATTTAAATAAACATACCGTGTTCAATATCTAATGTACTGACTAGTCATCCTAGTAAAATGAACCTTTTTTCTTTGTCTACCTTTCATAAATTTTTGCTGTTTTGTATTCCATTTGCTTTGAACATTGAGATTAAATTCAAACAGTTCTTTTATTAATATCGTGTGAATTCCCAGATTTGTGACGTAAGTGTTTCAAGATTTCCATTTTCAAATTACAATACTTATCTAACCTAGAATATATATTTTTAACCTCTGTAACTCCAACCTGTTTTTATTCCTTGCATTCATTGTGACACTCAAAGGAGTTGACGTATAACTATATTTAAATTTTAGAATTGAAGCAAACCTACTTCAGAATGGTGTTTCATCATCACGACATTAATACAACAGCTTTAGAAGAATGAGCAAATTTTGATTCATGGTTAAACAAAATATCCTTTAGATAAATGAAGATAAGAGTCATATTTTTGGCAAAGACACTAGTATTTACCCACTCCAATTGGCACATTATGTCGTCTTATTTTCTTGCTACAATCATTGTTACTAGCAGTATTTCAATCTACAACAGTGTTGACCCAACTATTACATGTATGCCAAGAGATGTTATAAACTCTATGAAACTACAATTTCAAAATGAGCTGCATTGATCTTGGTAATGCTACATAGAATGTAACTCCGTAATACACGGACATAGACACAATCCGTAACGCACATCCTGTATATACTTGCAGAACGTTTGTCAAAAAGCAGCACAGAGCGGGAAAATAAAACACTCTGCCTGTCGATCCAAGGTATATAATTTCCACCAACTCTACTTCTTTTATTTTTTTTATACCAAACAAAACAATAAAAACTTACCAAGTTTCCTTCACCCATGCCATGCTGCTTGATACCAACCTGTTAAATCAATATTTTTTCTCCTTTTTTGACTATTTACTTGGTTTTCTGTACCTGCATGTTGTATTACACTATAACCACCTCATTAGGAGGCTGACATAACCTTCGCTCGTTTGTGGATGTCACAATATTTTTCTTTTATGTTTCCTGCTACAGTTTAGTATGCAAGTTTCTTCCTATCATATTTTTCTCCTATTTTTATTCCTCTTTCAATTTTTCTCTGGTGTTTGATTTGGAATAATGTCCATTATACTGGAATCGACACACATTCTGGGGAGAGGATGTGGTTTCTGAAACCAGTCTAATTCTGGTCGAGAAATGTTACTTCACAGTTTTTGAGATGAAATCTAAATCAACATATAATAACATTTTGTTTCTCATCGTGTGTGCGTGGGTTGATTGTGTTTCTGTAGTCATATCTTGCAAGCTGATCCGTGCTGATAACTCCACCAAGTGTATGTATGATGCATTCACATATATTTCAATCACAGTGAACCTGACAAAATACATCCTGAGACTGTTAAATACATACACGTAGTCATAACAAAATAAATGTGTTGCATGTATGCCTAACACAAGCTTCTAGTATTAACCCTCAGAATCTTGCAAATTCACAAGTTACAAAGTCCTGGTTTGTTGTACTACCAACGATAGAGGTGGATGTCAATGTAGGAATTATTTTTTCCCCAGTTCCAATTTTGTTTTATTTAAGGCAAAGACTTTTCAAAATGGAAGTATTTTATTCAGTTTGCAGATTATTCTGAATTTTGAGGGGTAAATCTCTGTATGGAGTCTTGTAAAACTGCTGGATATAACCTGATTTTAAAAGTATTCACACAAAGAGAAAATTCTTTCGCCATTCAATTTGGAGGTCACTATAGTGACCTATACATAGGGCTAAGCTTACATCCCCCCCCACCCACACACACACACAATTGTGCAAGTCTCATACTTCGTCCAAAAATGCATTGATTCTAATTATATGGAATAATTTCATCTCAATTGAATAAATCCAAAGTACATGTATTTCTTCAGTTCAGGCCTAAATGATTGGTTCAGGATAGTTTCATTCCTTGAATAAAAAAAATAAAATTATGTGCACTTTTCTTGCAAAATTAATTCCTGTTATGGCACATAACTTCCATTGAAGCACACCCTCCGTCATTGAATTAACAGTTACCATAAGGAGATAACAGACATGTATACATGTTGTATCTCAGATTGCTTCAAATTCCAGCATTTTCTTCTTCTCTTCTCCTTCTTGGGTGATTGGGGGTGGGGTGAGGACACACACTCTCCCCTCAGCAATTGTAGTAAAGGAACTTTTTATTCTAACCCCTCCCAACACTCTATGGTGTGTCCATTTTTGATTGGGACAGGGTTTCATCCCATTACTTTCATTCTTTACACCGAGATCAACACTAGTATCTCCTAAACCATTGCCTCCTAAATTCTGTAATTCCTATAGTGATAATACATGGCACATCGGTTCACATAACCAACAGGTTAATTCTGCTGTTCGAAATTGTTCTCTCCTTCCTACTAATTCTATTTATCTTGTGCATATTGACACCAATCTTTAGAATAATAGTTCCAAGGAACACTGTGTCTATATTAAGAGCGGTGTCGTGTTTCTTCAATTAAACAAATTTAAGACAAATCCTTCCTACCTGGATACACATAATAGTCAGTACAAATATTGGTTTACATATTTCAACTCATTTAATTCCTGAGGTATTTTGGGCTGCTCCCAGTTGTGATATACCCCTTTAAACCTATCCCTAAACCCAACACCTAACTAATCCAGCTCATAGATCTGTTGTTTTTGGCCTGCTATAACATTTCAAATGACTCTTTTGCCATTTTCTTTGGTTTGACACCAAACGTAAAGTTTGCTCTTTCCTAGGTTGAGGCCCACCCTGATTTCGCAAATGAGCTAATGTTTAAATCACAATTCAAGAAAACATATTACCTGTCTCAATTGCTAATACATTAAACCATGAATATAGTTGAAACTGTAGAAAAATAAAAAAAATAGTAGACACATAAACATGTAATGTGCACTATTATTTTGTGTCAGTAAAGGTATGGGAATTAAATATAACTTTTTATCAATACACATAGTCATACACTACTTAAAACTGATTGCATCTATAATATGTAGGCTAACAGAAAAATTTCTTGTGTGAAAGTAGTCACTGATTTACATTGAAATAAACAGTGAATATTCTGTTATATTATCTGCTTCATATTGATCTTTTCTTTGTTTTCCTTTCATTTGGCACTTTCATAATACAGGTTTGTCAATTTAAAGAGAAACTTACCTGTACAGGTCTGTAACCAGTGAATTATGGGTAAAACTGAAATATTGTCAGCTTAATTGTCGGCAGAATCAGTTTGCATGGAGGAGGGTGCGGTTCTATTAATTTTGTAGCGTTTTGGTTCATACATTCTTCATTGGTGTCCAATGTATCTAAATTTATTCTGAAATTGTAGAGATGGTTCTATTAATTTTGTAGCATTTTGGTTCATACATATTTCATTGGTGTACAGCATATCTAAATATATTCTGAAATTGTGGAGGTGGTGGGTAGTTAAAATGTGTCATAACACTAGATATGAAGATTTATACAAGTATTACATATTTTACTTTTGTTGGAGGTACTTGTAGGATTATAAGAAGGAAGGTAATCAGTTTGAAACTGAAGCCTTGAAACATGCAACTATGTAGAATTTTTTTTACTTTTTATGTTTAATGGAGAGGTTTCCAAGAATTGTGTGTGTTTGTACGAAATGGGACAATGTGAACAAATTCCTTTCTTTTTAAATTGTTTACTTTGTTTTATTTTTGTATGTGTTTGTTCAGTTTTGTTTTGCACGTTTTTGTTGTTTTTATTATCTTATATTTCTGCAGCTGACAAGCAAAAAAGAAATGTCTTCATTATTGAGAAATTACGACCCGTGTCTATGAGTATCTTGAGACAAAAGAACCCAATTTCCAAAGATTGTATTATAGTTAACAGATACATTTCTTGGCTTGTCTAAAAAAAAAAAACTGAACCCATTATATGTAAACAAAAGATACCCTCCTCCACTTACTTTTGTTTTCTAAGTATTTGAGAAAAAAAAAATTAACTATTAAGCTGGAACAATCGACGTGTTTCTACAGAACCCAAAATTCCGTGTCTATTGGATTCTTTCCAATAGACCAGTCTGTGGAAATGCACCAGTATAACTTTTTCAGATTCCGATAGCCACAAAAAATCTGATTATTGTAACCATCTCCTGAGGTAGTTCTTTCCGGGTAAGTTACCCGTCTCAGCGCTGTGGAAACAACCCGGGTTCAATAATCCGATACAGCTGATATGAGGTCGCGGTATGACCCGGAAGTATTATCTGATTATATGTACGCTCGAATTTTCAGGTTTTGCTGTGCAGCGCACAGACAGCACAGACAAACTAGACTGCAAAAACACCATTCAAAACGCAATAGAATGCATCGTACCACCCGCCAAAATACCCACAATGCACTAAGCTAACTTTCCAGACATCTGGTCACAACTGTATTTATGCGTAGAATCGGATACTAACCGATTACACGCTTTCAGTGGAAACAACCCGGGTCTGCGTTAGCGCGGTTTTTAATTTTGGGTTTACAAAATTCCAGGTCTATCGGATTTTCTGTGGAAACACGCCAATTGAAGAAAAATGAAATCGCTGAAGTGCAACAAGTGCAGTATCATATTGGTTATTTCCCAAATACGTCAACCTACCACGAAAACTAGGTTGAAAGCCCTTTAAAGCCCAAGTATAGTTTTGGTCAATCAGACAACTCTTTTGCCAATCTTTCACAAAGTATTCTATTGTCACCCCAGACATCAGAAAACAACTTCAAACTTATAGTGAAAATTGTTTATAGCGACAAATTGTGATTTTTACATTATCAGAGAACACATAGCAGTAGGCTTATGTATATTACCTATGGAAAACTGTACCCCCCCCCCCACCCCCAGACATTTAAACATTTTGTGCAATTTCTAAAAAATGAGAGAGTTTCAGAGCAATCAATTTTCAGGGCATTGAGAGATCATAAAGGTTGATCTAAAAAATATAATTGCAAAGAATTTCATGTTTTACCATAAATTACCAAAACTACATGTAATGTATACTACCGCTAAAATAATTACTGTGATTTTAGTGCTGATAGTTATGCACATGTTCATGGTAAATACATTTTTTACAATTATTGCGTACTGGTGAAATATTTGAATTTCAATTAAATTTCTTGTAATCTGTCATTGTCATCATCTCCTGGCAGATGCTTGGAATCAGAGTTTGTATAGGTCAGGGAATTTATGGAAAGTCGGGGAATTTATGAATTTCTTGTGGAAAGTCAGGCAGAATAATTTAGTCAAGATAATTTTAAAAAGACCCTTGATTGGAAAATTGCTAGTATTGTGAAGATGTGTTTTTAAACACTTTATAAGGGTAAACACAGTCACAGAAATATACATTTTTCTATTCTGAAATGTCAGGGAATTTTAAAAATGTGTAAGTGTATGAATCCTGTAGAATACCATGATCATATTTCTGCAGCAAAATAGGATAAAATGGTTGGGTGTAACCTAGAAAAATTCAAAATGGTTTTGTGTCTTCACAGCTGATTAAAGGTCGGTTAACCTTCGTGATAAAGTCCTGTGCAACCATTGCAAGTTATAGCTAGATAGTATTACCTAGTGCATTACAGCATGAGAGACTTAAACACATATGCTGGTATGTACATACATGTACCAGGACAAATTTGCTGCTGTTGATATACGTTTGAAATATATCATCATGAATTGTTTGATAAAAAGCACAGTCATTTATCATCCTTACATTATTTTTGGCAATCTGTCGCCAAGGGGTTTCAACAAATGATGTCGACAATGCAGTATTTTATTGTTTAAAACGTTCAACAGCTGCGTAAATCAGTGAAATCAATACCTGCCAGGACTTGTGGTAAGGATTGAAAATTGAAATAAAATATTGCGCTGTCATCTTTCAGGGCTATCTGAAGATAGACTTTCTGTGGAATTCCCAGGTGGCTGATAATTTAATAACTTATGCTGTCTTAAGCACGTATTGAAGATTTTCGGAAATGTTAAAAACTTATATCTATCTCTTTATGTTTTTTTGATAGATCATTCACTTTTTGATTGCTCGAAGTCACTTGCCTGAAATTGTTTGCAATTAAGATTTAATAAGGAAACGAATATGCTCATTCATATAGTGGATTACATGTGATGCTATATCCAATGTTTACTTTTGATTGATAGGTGTGTCCTCGAAAAGATTTTGTGGTTGTTGTTTTGTGTGTTGTCTTCTTGTTATTTCTTTTTGTTCCCATTCGTTTAAAGAATAAATTACCTTGCCCTTTGGATGAGACTGTATAGCCATGCATCCATGAGGACCTAGATATCGATCAGTATCATAAACATAAATAATGATAATATAGTGTGGAGACATCTTCTGTCATTTTCTTTTTTTGCGGGGGGACAGGATTGATCTCGGAAGACAGGTCATTAAATTCTATAAATGTATATTTTTAGCTCACTGGGTCGAAGGGCCGATAGCTTATTGCGATGCCTGGCTCCGGCGTCCGTGTGCCCGTTGGTCGCGTTACCGTCCTCTTCCCGTCCGTTCCGTCCACAATGTTTTTGAAAATGCTTTTCTTTCGTCATTTCTGAACCGATTTGATTCTGAATTGTTTTATATGATAGGGCTAGGTGGGGGATTTAAATTCTACACAGGAATCGTGAAAATCAATTATATTTTGTAATTTATGCAAAATTATTCAAAATCACAAAAAATGCTTCTTCTCCTTCATTTTCAACCGTTTTGATTTTGCATTGCTTTATTTGGTAGGGCTGAGTTAATGCACAATTAATTGGTTAACAGAATTTTGAAATATACTCCATCATGATTATTATGTAATCTTATGCAAATTATCCACAATAACAACAATTGCTTCTTTTCCACATTTCTTGAACACGATTTTCATTGTTTGTTTGATCTGATAGGGCTAAGGTGGGGCTTGATCAAGCTCTGCACAAAATTTTGAAATTAATCAATATATGCAAATTGTAATTAGATCAATTATGCAAATTTATGCAAATTTTTCGAAATCACAAAAACTGCTTCTTCTCCTTCATTTCTCAACCAATTTCTAATTTGATCACTTTATTTGGTAGGCTGAGTTATGCACATGTAAACTTCTACACAAGAATTTTGAAATAATACAATTAATTAATTTATGGTAATTTATGCAAAATTAATCCAAAAAATAACAAAAATTGCTTCTTCTCTCTCACTATTTTTACCGATTTTTTCATTCTGTTTGTTTGATCTGATAGGCCTAGGTGGAGGCTCAAGACTTTACACAAATTGTGAAATTAATTCAATTATGCAATTTAATTATATCATTATGGCAAATTTATGTTAAATTATTCAAAATCACAAATAAATTCTTAAAAAATGCTTCTTCTCATTCATTTCTTCATACGACAATTTTGATTAGTTTGTTTTATCTGGGTAGAGCTAAGCTTCTTGAAACACTAATTTACCGATTTTTAACTGTTGCTCATTAATTAATTAATGGTATTTATGCAAATTTATTCCAAAAATAACAGAAATTTATTTCTATTCTTATTATATCAAGTACCTATTATTTGGTTCCACTTCAAATGTTTTTCAACACAAAATTCAGTATGGACCCGGAAGGGTCCGGGGAATGCAGATCATATAGAATTAGATGTAGTTCATTATTTTTTTTTTGATATTATATTTTATTTTTTTTCATGTCCTTCCAGGCTGAACTAATATTTTTCTCACTCATTTTTTTTAATATTCATCGTTCCTTCCGGGAACCTCAAATTTAATTTGTTTGACGGGCAGTAAAATTGTAACCACATGAAATTATCGGGATATATGATGTTTGCGCAGATGCCGATGAGCGCTACGTCATTGACGTTTTCTAGTTTGTCATTGTATAGTGAATGAGTTATATCAGCAACAGTAATATAATCAGCCTTACCAACCCCCCCCCCCCCAAAAAAAAAAAAACCTTGGAAGTTTTGTTTACATTGTGCGTATACTGTACAGTACTACATGTACATATTAAATATAGTTAATGTTTATTACGTACCGTCTTGGTTCATGTAGGTATGAATACACACAGTATATAATGTATATCCTTTGAGTGTGATATTCCTTTTGGAAATGGTACATGTAGGTTGCAAATATATGCCACCTAGGAACAAAATTCTCACATAAACCTTCTTTTTACTCGAGTATAAATTATGCTATATTTACTTCTATGCACTAAGTACAGTTCATGTAAAGTTCAGACTTTTAACTTTATATGAAATATAATTTCCCAAAATCCAGAAGAAAATGTTTGAATTTTTCAAATGAATGTATAGGAAATGGTTTATAACTAGATAACTAAATTCAAGGCCTGAAGGGTTCATCTGTAAACTCTTTTTCGTAATGCACTTTGTGTGTTTAAGGCATGTTTATTTTTCTGACAACTTGCGTTGAACTGTGACAGCTGTTTGTAGTTTTAACAACATATTCAGGCCAGACTTCCATTGATTATCACCATTTATAATTTCTGCATGTTTTCTTGAACATTGCTTACATCGACTAACAAAGCCATGAAAACACCTTTAACAGTAATCTCACAATCAAAGCATCAAATATGTCTGGATTTTTTTTTTTTTTTTACTAAGTAATATTCCTGAGAATACTTTGCGCATGGAGTTATTAATAAGCCTTTATATTTGACTACATTTATTATTTGTTGTCCATCGTCCACTATTAAATATGGGCAAACTGGTGTAAAAGTGACACTGGTCATTAAATCTGTAGATTCCGGTTTTCAACTAAATGTAAATTACACAGATGTTGCATGGAACTGCAAACCATATTCATACCTAGTTGAAGCAGCATAGACATATTACACATTAAACTGTCTTTCACTAACTTGTTTGCCACTGTATTGTAGATATTACTATTTCTCTCTGGTGTTGGGAAGGCTATTGATTATTGGCTCATTTAAATCTTTGAATTGAACATTTACGATGATTACGGTCAGTTGGCTGAAGTCTCATTATACATTATGTATTTAGTGGCAGTCAAATCAACAGTAACTCACAGATAGCATTTCCCAGCAAAAGCCTGCCAAAGAGTGTTTAGATCCCAATTTTGTTGATCTTGAATTGTGATTATTTTCTGCTTTGGTCAACTTGAAACTAATTCCTGAAATTTTGAAATATAACTCATGCTTTAAGCAATGCTCTTGACAACTTTATTTCACTTGAACAATGTGATTGTTGCAAGTGATTATGGTAGAATTCTATACTGTAAAAACAGACCCGTGCAGAATGTGTTGGCACAATACTGTTAAGCCTTCACAACATTTTGTGGTGGCCATTTCCAAAACACTTTTGTGCTCAAATCCCCCTACCCCCTAAAAAACAAAAAAAATTAATTGATGAGGCTATAAGCCACTTCGTATCCCGGACTTTTAATGTCTGTTTTTAAAAGAAGTTTACTGTAAGCAAAATAATGTTTTTCAAAGCTTAAAAAATAGGCTTTTTATGACCTTTATTCCCACAACGTACATAATTATGTATGTATATCATGATTTAAAAATCTTATGACTTACATTCATTTTTTTTTTATGTGGAAAATGTGGGAAAACAATTTCCAGTGACTTATCGTTGGTTCCACTGCTACTGATCTGATAGTTTGCACAATATTTTGACTTTTGAATTATTTAATTGTTTCTTTTTTTTTTGTTTCTTTTTTTGGTGAATGAGCTTACTCGAAAATATTTAAATAGTCAAGGTTATTCATAAGCATTAGCATGTAAGAGTTCAGAGAAAAAGTAGTATTTAGTCTGTTCTAATGTGCATTATGCAGTTAGGAAGAAAGTGTAGTTTACTTGATATTTTATTCCCCTCATGTATCTGCAACATATGTCATCATTCTGAAATTTGATTCTATATTTACGAGCAGTTTATTTGACATGGAATTTGGGGCTTTAAGCTGCCAAGTTGCTTTCCAAAAGCACTTACAACTTATACAGTCAAGCCATAGCATTTTAGCACAGTTATTGGGTATTTAATTTTAGTTTTGCTATCAAGCTGACCCTAGAAAGTGTCACTTTTATTCAATGTTACCTCATTAGGAGGGTTGCTTTGAATTATGTCTTCTAGTAACATCATTTCTTCATTTTTTTCCAGTTTTTTTTTTTTTTCATATATATTTAAGAAGATAATGGTAATTTTGTTTGTTTCACCCCCTTTCCCATATCAAGAATGATTTGTTCATGTTTTATACATATCTTACTTGAAGCAACAGGTTAGATCTGCACATTTAGGGACAAAACCATTTTAAAAGGAGGGTGGTTAGTGTTAACTTTTTTTTTTAATTTGAAATACAAACAATGGGTTAGCTAATTTTTTTAGAACAAAACTATTTTTAAAGGGGGTTTAGATTCAACTCTTTTCAATGTGAAACAACAGGTTGGCAAGATGTTAGGGGAAAAACAGTTTGAAAAGAGGGGGTTTAGCATTAAGTAACTTTAAAAAAAAACTAGCAAAATCGTTCGATACATTTCCAATCAAATTTCTGCTATGGGGATCAGTGTTTTTTGGTTTAGGAAAATGTGCACGATGATTTAATAGAGCCAAATGTTTCACAAGTATGAGTCTTACTGTTATCGTTCCATACAGCAACACAATCACTTTCCACAAAAATTTTTTTCTGTTTCTGACAACTCTTTCGCTTTGTTCTTCTTACTTGCTGTACATGTTGATGTTGACATTTTGTGCGTTGCTTTATGTTGCCTCTATCCTTTCTGCTTCCGTAGGAAACCAGACCCAACCTCAGGGACAAGCCAGTACAGGTTGGATTTTTATCCTCCAGTTCTTGTGTTTATACCTCTGTGGTGTTATTTAACCAACCAAATGAAACTCCATTAACCATAGAGATATATTGCTTTGGCAAGAGACATGATCTGAATGCCGGTGTGTTGTCATTTTTTGTAGCCATTGTCATCCATTTTGTTTCATACATTTTTTTTCTAAACATACCCATAACTATTAACCCAGGAGTTAATATTTTCTGAGGAAGAAATCTGGAATGCTGATTTGTAGTATTCATTTTTATTTGGGAGTTTTGTTTTGTTTTTACATTTTAAATGATATTAATTGGTGTGAATGTGGAGATTCAAGTGTTTTGTGGGAATAATTTGAATGTCAATCTTCATGCCTGCAGCCCAAGCGTATCAAGACATTTTGAATGTGGGTTGACCATCCATTCAGCCTTCTGTCTGTCCATCATACAACCTCTTCTCATTATCACAATATTTGGGTAAATTTTGATCATATGGCCAGGATGGCCCAGGCATGTACTTTGAGATGTAGAGGAACAAATAAGATTTCTGACAAAATTGCTTTGTAAGTCAAGTATCAAAAGTTGATGAACTTTGCATAGATTAGCTTGTTCCAGAAATAACTACAGTGAGGAGTGTCTTGTGGTCACGTAGGTCAGGGAAGTTAGAAATAGGCAATTGAGCATTTCTGTAAATGAATCAGGGTTAAAGGTCAAAGGTCAAGGGATAATAATCTTCACATAAATCTGTATTCTTCAGGAATAGCTTGAGATTACATATGAGTGGCCAATAGCGTTAAGGTTTGATGGTAACGATACATACAAATTCTGCAAATTATCCAAGTTAAAGGTCAAAGGTGAAGGGATGGTCAATATTACAGGAAAAAAAAACGGTGTGCATGTATTATAGCCATGCAGTTACAGGTGGTAAAGTATTTCTGCAGATTCATAGATATGAATTAATCAAAGGTCCTAGGTGAAGAATATGTGGTATAATTCTAGTATACCCAGGTAATTAATACATCTATCATCTTTATTCACACGTAAAAAGGCATATTTACATACATATAATGTTGGAGAAGGAAAAGAATACATTTGAACATTCACAGACAGAAAAATTATTCATTTATTTGTCATTCAAGTTTTTTACTCTAACTTATGTGAGTCTATACAGGGGAAATCAGGTACAAGTATATTCTGTGGGAGTTTGGATATTATTTTCATGTGTTCAAGGTCAAAGGTCAGAAGACAGATACATGTATGAGGCATCAATGTAGTGTAAGTGTATGATATTGGGTGACAAAAAAATGGAGAGGGAGGACAGAGGAATACTCATTAATGCAGTTTCCTTCTTTTTATTTTGCCTTTATTTTTTGAAGTATTATTGTATGATGGGAATAAATAAATGCCAATATTCTAAAGAAATGTGTTGGCAAATAGTTCTTGATGACTTAATTGACTTTTTATTTTTATCTTTGTTGTATTTGTTACTTTTTTGTTGATTTTATTTTGAGCCTTTCAGGAAAAGTTTTGTTTTATTATGGTTAAAAAGTGTTAATCACTGTTCATATAAATACTATTGTAATAGCTATTAATTTTTCCACCCATTTAGTTCATCAGCATGTGGTTCATTGTCAAGCTTTGGCATACCACATATTACCTAAATTACCTCCATTGTCTAGTTTTCTCCCTGTAACCCCTCCCCACCAGTGTTTTCCCCTTCCCCTTATCAATTCTATCCCCAAATAGACTACTTCATAACCGTACAGATACAATACCAGCAGCTATCATCATTGTCTATTTACACACCATGTTGTATATACAAATAAAGTTCTAAGCTCACCTTTTTTAACATTTGTTGGGACATGTGGGTAAGTGATGGGCTGGTGTTATTGATATTCTCATTTATACATCCAATTTAATGAATACATATATTCAGCACTGATATGAAACCTGGTTCTCGAGGTAAGCTTTTTGTGGGTATTGAAAGTATATTTAATATTTGTTCAGTATAACTCAACAAACTTGTGCACTTTGGGGTTTAAAGTGTGGATGAAAAAATATAATACACAGAATATTCTGAACAATTAAATCATTGGTAATATAAAATGATTTTGACTTGATTTGATAATATTATGAAATGGACAGGACTTAAACATAAAGACGTTAGAACAAGGGTCTAAGACCAAAGACAGTGGAGGTGCATAGCCACCAACCCCACTCTAAGGGACGGCACTTCTTGATTAATTGATAATTTAAGAAATCATTCAACATTCTTGCGTGTTAATTTAGATATATCTTGAATGTTATGGGGTCTATGAAAAATCCTGCTAAACATACGTATGTGTAATTATTCACAAATAATCTGAAAGAAGTATTAATGGTCCTTACCCTTATCTTTCTACAGAAACGTACAGAGATTATTTATACAGTACTTAAATGAATATAAATATATTAATTTCACTGAACATGACATGATTCAGGATTCAATTGTTCATGAAGTGTATAGTTTTTAATTCTTTTAAATGTCAGTTCTTGATATGACTTCTGCAGTGTGAAA
>JZLH01S0034090.1:39358-50980 GCA_001188425.1 Eucidaris tribuloides
CTCGACATTTTTTGCGATAAATTTTTAACGCGAGAAGCTATGGCCGCGATATTTCATGACTTTTTTCTTTGAAGTCTTGCGCATCTTTTAAGCCCAAATTTGCAATGCCCGGGTACCCGGTTCCCGAGCTATGCATAATTTTGCACCCATGCGTAAGACCCAAAATTGCTCAAAAACGTGATTTCATGTACAAAGTCAATGCAAATTGTGTTTTCAGCTAAAATTCATAAATGAGTGATTAATTTTGCTTTCATTGATAACAATCTTTTGATTTGCTGCTATTTATGACCGAAATAATGTCGCCAACAATTTCCATTGAAAAAACAATAAAAAACAAAAAGTCGAAAAACAAGGAAATACATAAGAAATTCCAAAAACAATAAAATACATAAGAAAACACTTTGATACCAATTTTTTTTTAATGTGCCTCCGATCAGAATCTCACAAAGAGTCTTTAAACAAAAAATGAGCACTTCAAGGGCTTTACTTCATGATTTACAGCCAAATTCTAATTTCATGCATAAATTAGCATAATTAATTAATTAAAAATAAATTTGACTAATTTTTGAACAATCAAATATACAATTCGGTAGATTATGTCATGGGTGACGTGTGTATCGATTTTCATCGCGATCACGCGATCAACGGCCGAGATCTGAAGGGGGGGCCCTTTAGGCCCCCCCCAGTCTTTCGAGCCTCCAAAATACCCCAGTCTTATTAGGGTTAAGTGAACACATATTCCCTGCTAATCAAAGCTTGCACCGGGTCAGAAACAAACATAAGTACAGCTGGACCAGTGTGAAATAGGATCAGAAACAGGTAAATTACTACCACATGTAGCAATTAATGGGTGAAAGCTACAGCCGGAATCTGGAATCCAGAATATGGTACACATGCATCTTTAGCAAACGGTCTCAGTCTGCACAAACCCCAAACTTTTAGTAACACCGTATTTTCTACCTATCTCTCTGCCACTGGGTCGAATCTGAGGAAAAATAGATAACCACTGCAAATTAAGAACTCTGTCTGTAACTAGTAAAACTGCATTTATAAAAGAGAATGAATAGATTAAGAAAGATCAAAGCCAAAGCTGTATTTTGTGTATCTTGCAAGTGATAACTTTTTGTGTTAACTCACTTACAGTAAACATACAAATCTTCTGGCTAAAACAACAATTAATGAACTCTTAATTGCTATTAATATATTAAAACTGGATGTGGAAACAGTACTACTGTCATCCACATTTTCTGCAGATTGAAGTGAGATTTGAGTGCTCATTATGATGTTGCTCCAACACAAAATCACATGAGGACCCCTCTGTGATAGTAAAATCATAATCATTGAGTAAATGCAAGTGACTGTGTGCATGAATATGTACATGCAATAGTACTCTCTAATCCCATCCGTAATAAAAATTCATGGCTAACAAACTGCAAATCACCTGCAGAAACACTGGGGAAGTTCACCACTGCCATACAAGGTCCATAAAAATGCCGTGTTCCCATAGCGACCCAAAGACCGCAGGAAATATTGCATAGCTTGTAACGCCTGTGGAAAGAGAAAGTATCCATGTGTGCATGATAAAGTGAGCATGGAAAGGGTTGATAGGTTTAAACACAGAGCTACATTCATTGGAATTATACTTAAAGGGGAAGTCCACCCTGACATGAAGTTGATTTCAATAAAAGCAGAAAAGGAGAGAAACACATTAATTAAGGTTTTGGTAAAAATACACCGAATAATAATGGAGTATTGAATTTTCAAAGTTTAATTTTGTGACGTCACATGCGAATAGCCTCCCCATTTGTCATATAACATGAATTCCATAAAGTGCCATTTTCTCAGAAAATTGAAAATGCTTTTACCAGTTCATTCAATTGATAATCAGACACATTATTTCATACATGCTTCTATGAATAAAACAAAAACAAATTATCATGAACCACTAAAAAAATTAGGAAATTTATATTACATGACAATGATGACATATGGGGGAGCTGATTGCATGTGACGTCACAAAATTAAAACTTTGAAAATTCATAACTCTATAATTCTTTGGTGGATTTTTGTCGAACTTTCATTAATATGTTTCTCTCATTTTTCTGCTTTTATGAACACTAACTTGACTTCCTTGTATACCAGTACAAAGTAAATGAATATGCAGTGAAATCATGAAAATAAACTCTCATGCATTGTCCATCTTGAAGCAAAATCTGCCAGTTTGACCGTCTGAAATTCAAATTGGATCTTGTGGTTACAGTTCAGTCTCAGTTATCCACATTGGGACCAGCAGTCATCCGCATAAGTGATATGGCCGGATAAGAGAGATAATGTACTTCATTACTTTGTATTATACAACACCTAAGAATGATCTCGAATTGTGATTGGCCAAGCGCATGTCACATGACATTCCTTAGAAAATACCTATTTAACTCAATGAAAGACACAGCCATGCATTATGCTCCCAAGAAGTATAATGCACGGCCCCAGAAAGTATAATGCACGGCTCCCAAAAAGTATAATGCACGGCTCGCTTGCAAAGCGCTAGCCGAGTGCCTCGCGACAAGCGAGTGCCTAGTGACAGCGCTATAAATAGCCTTCACTGATAAACTTGCGCGCCGCGCGCTCTGGCCTGACCATTCACAGCGCACGGGCAGGGCGCGGCGGCCGCCCGCGCTGCGCTGGGGATGGGTGAGCCGCTCGCGTACATTTCGTCTACCTAAGAAAGATGCAGCTGTTGTTGTTAACGCGTACGTGTAGCGTCCTAAATTTATAATTAATTCTTCATTGCAATTAATTAGCAACCAAGTTTGTTCTTCTGAATGACAAGAGTGGCCGGGTAAGCACTAAATTTTATGTACAATATGTGTAGCGCAGCTCGTGTACGCCATTGCATTTTGCGTGTAACGGTTAACGTTATTTATGCCTGTACGGCTACGTTACCTGTTTAATTAAAGACATTTGCAGCGCATGCAGCTGCTAACGAGTAATGTAACGTTATTACACTGTAGCGTCCTAAGTTTGAATTGATTCTTCATTGCAAAATGTTAACCTTCATTTGGGGGCTTTGCCGGTCACTGGCACCCCACCAGTTCTGGGACGTAGATCAGAACAAATCTTGAATAGTGGTGTAAGGATAAGGTGTTGTATAAAACGGATAATTTATGATTTTGTTCATGCATTGGGGCACGTATTACACTCCGGGCGAGATTCGCCACTGGACTATTCAACGCGGCGCTACGCGCCTTGTTGAATAGTCCAGTGGCTTATCTCGCGCATCGTGTAATATTCGTGCCCAATGCATTCACAACTCATAAATTATTCGTATACCAATATGGGGGGGGGGGGGTAAAACATGGCATTATACTGTATAGTATCTCAAATCACAGACCATGCACAAATTGCAATAGACCCCACACAAGTGACACTTTATTATACTCCTGATACCCAGCATTTGTCTGTGTACACTTCTGACAAAGAGTATCAATTACTGGCAGTGACTGGTACATCCATTATCCAGATAATAGAGAGATCCCGTGAACTATTGACATATAACCGAGGTCGGACGATACTTCAAAATAATATTGTTCAATTCAGAACGGATAATTTTGATTTCCTTTCATAAAGCTTCCGATAATGTGAAAGGATACCACAGAGTCATTTCATTTAAATTGCTTTTGCTACTAGAACTCCAATTTCTGTGTTTTCAGGACAAATAATAAATTATTTGATTCTTTGAAATGAAGTTTCATCAATCTAAAATAAACTGGCCTTTGGTCTTTTATAACACAAATAGCTTCCATACATACACACGCATCATAGCATGTTTAAATCTTCCTCCCAAATTAACCACTCTTGTGTATGCAGATTTTACCGTGGTTTTACTAAAATACAGACAATACTTGAAACAGCAATTTTTCCATACCCTGAACATCACCACACAATTTTGTCAGTATAGAACCAGAATGGTGCTATTGCTACATACTTTGCTCAGCAATAGCCCCCTTCTGGTTCTATACTGACAATTTATATTTCTTACCTGTTGAGTGGGTGTGTCTGCAGTTACCATAGCGATGGAATGGATGACAAAATGCTGGAGAGTTGTGGTCAGTTTACGTGATTTCAGGAATTCGGCAAATGGCTTGTCTACGAAATCTGAGGAAAGTAACGGGTCAAGCAAAACATGGCATCTGTCAATTGCGAATGCTTCATACGATACTTATTATTAGTCAATCCAAGGTATATCTAGGGAGACTCGGAGAATGGGAAGGGATCTCACATAACAAGCACATATTTTGAAGCCTTTCATAAATGTTAATACATTTCTTTCACTATATGTGTACCCAGGATTTCATGTCAGTGGGCCGGATATGCAAGGAAACAAGGCGACCAAGTGTGGGGAGGGTGTGTGTTGGGGGGGGGGGGCTGGGCTGCCACAGTAGAGAAATTTGCATTCTTCAGTATCGAATGGTGCAATCTGGTGAATATTTTTTGACACATTTATGAGCAGGATATAATGTCTACAACTGGGATAGAAATAACACCATTCAAAATAAAATGGTTTGTGTATGGCTTGAAATACCTGTAAAAGGCTTATTATATACTTGTACATCATTTTTTTAGACAATAAAATGCATATTCAGTCATGATAGCAATGACAGCTTAATATGGTCTGTCGTCTTGGACTAGAGAAGTTCAAACATTAAGTAATAATTTAGATCTACGTACAAGCCTTCCATCCAATCCTAATAGTAGTTTGGCATCTAACATTTGGTTACAAATCAAGGTTAAACAAACAAATTCTGCAAAAAGAAACGGGAGTTACGGATCTTACTGAATTGTCACATGTCTAAAATAATACTACCTAACATACATACTCTACAGAGACTCCAATGCTTAGCATTTTCTAAACAGGAGATTCTCCTAGACCACTATCCAAACAAGAAAATGTGTGTGTACGTGTACTTCACTGCACAAAATCATAAAGCTTCTTAATCATCAACATATTAATGGAATTTCCTTTTCTTTGAATGTCTGTTTGACCCACCACTGTATTCATCTTCTCTGTTCTCATGATCCAGACAGAATTCAATCAGTCTCATCAACATCCTCTTCTCCAGCACGGACACGTAGCGGCTGCTGAACACATCGGCTCTGGAACAAGGCACCTGAAAGTTCACATAATGACTATTTTACAAATAATGCACCACATGTTAACCCCAGGGTACAGTTGTACCCCGGTGTACCACGTTGTGAAGCACCCTCTTGTGTCCAAAAATGTATTTTCTGCAGTTGCCATCACTGAGATCAGTGGTTATGATGCAGAGGCTGTGTAATTGCACAATAAAAAGATATAAACTTGTGAAAATGAAGCTAAAGTGGTTATTTTCACACTTCAAACATAACTTTTACGCAGTTTTGTAACCCAGGGCACAGTGCTAAAAAACAAAAATAATAATTCAACAAAATGGCGGATTTCTAGTTGGTACCCCGGGGTACCATTTATGTCATCACATGGGCAAATCCATGGTAATTGATGTCACAAAGCAGAAAATTCATTGCATTCTTTGTATTGTAGAAACTGTGCGCAGCCAATGGGTATGCTTATGCAATTCCACTGCAATTCAATTTATGCCTCGTGCATGTCTGTATCTAATCTGATCAGTAATTCAGTTACCATTGTAATGAGCTCAAATCAGACATGTACAAGACCTGCTTTCTTTGACCTACAACCTTTCATCTCCCAAATCTAATCAGTTCATTGATACCTCATACTTCATACTTGATCCCAGTTTTATCAAAATCTGATTAATACTTCTTAAATTATCATGGTAACAAAAACTGGTAAAAGATGGACAGACGAACAAGTTTCATTCAAATCTGATCGGCAATATTTTGGTACATTATCATATTGAAATAATTAGAATCCAGTCCACAGTTCTTGAGTTCATGCCACAACAAGCTCAAATCAGATATATATGGAGCCTTGTGACCTTTTGATTCTACAATGTAATCATTTGTTTGGTGCTTCATACCACATACTTGACCCACATTAGAATCTAATCCGTCATTAACAAGTCTAAATCAGACCTGTGCAAGGCTCTCTGACCTTTGACTTTTCAAAAATACTCAGTTCATTGTTGCATCATATTGTGCACTTGAAACCAGTTTTAGTAAAATCATATCATTGGTTCCCAAGTTATCACAGTACTGAGAACCGGTAACGGACGGATAGATGGGCAACCTGAAAACATGATGGCCTCCAGCACATTCAGTGCACAGGCATAATAAAAACCAAGGTTAAGATTGACAATCACTAGATCTAAAAAAAGTAAGAGATGCGAGTAAGTGAGAATTGTCATAATTGGGTTTATCGACATGGTATCATGGACTGTAGAATATCAAATCATCGTCAGAATTACAAAACATTAGAAGAGAAATGGATAGAGATTTAATGTGCTTTATAAACTTTACAAAAATCTACGTTTCTATTAGTGATGGGATGGATTTTTTTGTCTTTGTTACCATCATTATACAAAAAGTTGTTCAGAGTTATTTTGAAAACAACCTCTAATTCCAAATCCTTTGCTTGAAGTTATCTCCTTAGAAGCCATTCAATAATTCCATCTAATTTTTGTGAAGGAGTCACTCCCAAAAATGAGTGAAAGTACATCAAATTAAACTATTACCTGTTCCAGTTTGCCATTGATGTGTGTGAGGATGCGTGTCACTGCCTTAAACTCTGCGTAACGACTGATGCGGGATGAGACTAGAAGCTCTACCATTGATCCGCGACAAAACATCAACTGCAAAATCATGAAAGAACAAATTTTGTGTTTACAGTTGGTGTATATCCAAATCAGACCATATTTTGGACAGATTAAAATTTCTCACAGCACAAATTTCTAGTAACATGAAGAGTAATGTGCCAACTTATTCAAGCAACTGAGAAAATTGATATCAAGGGTTGGCAATTTCTTTTTAAACCTATGGAAGGTGAAAAAAGAATCATTTAAATGTTGTTGATATATACAAATGGGAAGGTTTTAATTTGATAGAATTTGAGAAATCCATCATTAAAATCACGTAAACCACTGATTTTTCACCCCCCCCCCAAAAAAAATAAAATGTTGAATTTTTTTAAAACCATTTTTGTCACATGACCAAATTCTAACAGTTTGTATTTTCTTCCGACTAATTGCACGGCAAGGTTGGCATTTTTTTTTTGAAGGGGTGATTTAAATCACAATTAAAATCATAATTTACATCATGATTCACATCATGATTTAATTTGTGACTTAAATCAATAAAGTTGATTTGATTTAAATCATTGTTTTTTTTAAGACAATCATGATTTAAATCACTGATTTAAATCGCCAACCCGTTGCACAGAAACATAGTCAACACATACAACGCTTAAATAATCTGGGGGCTGAAGGTTCAATGCAAAGTAAATTACAAATTAACCCATTGGGGCAGCATTGTTCAAGGAAAGAAAATGTGATTTTCACATGGTTGATTGTGAATACAATTGACATATATATAAAAAAATTTTACAATTATTTTAAACAACTTTGTATGAGTAGATCTATTTCATACATTAACTGCAAGCTGTCCATGTGTAATTGTGTATTCAGAAAGATATTTGGCACCTTTCATTGAATTACATATTAATGTCTCAGTGATACAAACAATAAAAAACTTTATTAAACACCAATGATTTTTTTTTTGGATAAATAGAGCAGTAATAAGTTCACTACCTTTGGTGCCAGGTCGATATTGAATCTTCTCCATTCTTTGCTGATGTCTTCCCATGTCCATTCCCTTCTCCCCTCTGCTTCTGGAACTGGTACCACATTGGGTACTTGACCGTCTCCTGACGGTGCCTGACCATCACCCTCAACCACGCCTTGTTGGCCACCTTCAACAACGTTCTCCTCCAGACCATCTTGATTGGAACGGGCCGTTGCATCGTCATCTTCTTGTTGACCGCCTGATGTTGTCTGTGCATCTGAATCTCCTTCTCTGGATGTTGTTCCAGATGTTGCTGCAGATGTTGCTGCGGATGTTGCTGCGGATGTTGCTGTGGATGTTGCTCCGAATGTTGCTTCAGATGTTACTCCAGATGTTGCTGCAGATGTTGCTCCAGATGCTGCACGGGATGTTGCTCCGGATGTTGCTCCAGACATTGCTCCAGATGTTGCTGCCATCTCCATACCTGACTGGGCATCAGAGGTCTGGTTCTCCCCGGAGCTGCCTTCAGCTCCAGGCACATCATTCACCGACGGATCGCAGTCTTGTGGAGCTTCAGTTCTCATCAAGTCTGAACTGGCAGCATCCCGAGATGGATCCCTGTTCGCATCTGCAGATTGGTTCTCTTGCTCTGGGGCTGCAACTCCACCAGCATCTAACCTAGAAACTTCTTGAGATGCCTCACTAGCCTCTTCCAGCCTGGCAGCTGGTGGTGATGTTGGAGCGGGTTCTACATCGTCTGGCTTTTCTCTGTTCATACATGGGAGAGATTACATGATTAAGGAGTTAGTCCCATTGTTGACTAGTAAAAGCATAATCTGTTTAATCAAGTATAATTAGCAGAAAGAAAATGAAAAAAAATATGATTTCTTTTAAAACAAGTTTCATCTTTTTTTAACAGAATTAAGAAACTGAGTTCTGTTGCTTAATTAACTAAGAGTAATAATGATTTGTAGTGGATGTGCATGTACAAAAGAGCAATGGAGATTAATGGTTTCATAAGACAAGTAACATAATTTTTCTAATTTTTGCACTTGTCTTGTGGCCAAATCAGAATGCAATAAAATTAACCGACCCCCCCCCCCCCCGTAAAAAAAAAAACTCAAAAAAAAAAAATCACCAAATTCCATTTCTTTCTAAATTATCATCTAATTTTGATGAAAAGTTTACTATGCTTCAATGAGATATTTAATATTATGGCATTATTACAACTAACTTGAAAATTGTCTAGACTTGTTTTTAAGGGTAACATGAAACAAATATGTCATGGAAATACCGAAACAGGATGGAAATTATCATGTATCAATCAAGCATCTTACTAATTCATGAATTTGACATGTGCTTCGGTAAATGACCTAGCACATATAGAGATAATGGAAAAAACTTACTTTACATGTATTGAAGCATCAATGTTGAACACAGTTTGTGGACCAGTGGGTAGAGATAAAAGTCTTTCTCCTTCTTGAAACGACTCTGCCTCGTTTGTACTGGCATCATTTTCAGCAACACCGTGAGCTAAAGATCCATCTGTGGACTGCACCAAAGTCAGTTCAAACCAGTAGAAATACTGTATCACTGAAGGTTATTAATACTCCCACCTCATCTCATCCCTGATTCTTGCCATAGTATACCATTACCATGGTAATGCAGTTTCTGACACATTCAAAAAATGTGTTTTTCCATCTTCACCCCAAGACCAATGTGTGAGCCAAATTTCAGGATCATTAGTCAAAAACAGAGAAAGTAGTTAAACATCCACGATTTGCAATGGACCGACCAATTGCCCGATTGCCCGCCCAACTGTACACTGATTCATACATATGTATAACACTGCTCAGCGTAGGAAATACCCCAGGGCGACGGGCGATTTCGCCCTCGGCGGAGTCCAAATCGCCCCTCAAAATCTTCAAAATCCAATTCTTTGGGGCGACCATTTCCTTCAGAGTCGCCCTCATCTTTTACTACAAACATTTTCGGAAAGTTTACACCTGTTTTTATCAAATATATCATTAACAAATTTCTTGAAAAACTGTTCAAGTTTCTTTAAATAATCGCTTAGAAACTGTTTTTGCGTGCTTGTTCATGTGCATTATCGCCCCCAAAATTCAAGAATAGCCCCAAGAAATTCAAGAATAGCCCCAAGGCTCATTTATAAATCGCCCTTGAAAAATAAAAATTAATTCCTACCCTGACACTGCTTGCGCTGCGTTTCTGTCACTAGACGACATAAGCTGAGGTGGGTGGTCACAATAACAGGTTAAATTTCCTTTGTTTTTCTTTATTTTTGAGCTGCGAGTTTACCTCGCTACAGCCGAAATTTTGCTAAAGCTGATCTCGTTATGTGAGAGGTATAATACACGGAGGTGTATGGAAGACAATTGGAATTTGGGAATGTCTTCATATTAAGTGGGTACTCACTATTATAACGAACACAGGTATAACACCTGTGGTCATTATAACGGGTTTGCCTGTACCACTAATGCTACTACTATTACTTGTACTACTACTACTACTACAACAACTACTACTACTACTGCTACTACTACTACTAATCAAAACAATAACTAGTATCAGTACCACTTTTATATTTCTGCATTGTTATGACTAATAACTTTTCATAATAATTGCTACATAGTCATAGAGCTGCTACAAAGAAGTCAAGTACAGATCACAACCCAATCGAGTAAGTCTTGCTTTTGACACATACCTGATTTTTCTGTATCCAGTCCAGCAAACTCTTCAGATTAAATGTTGCCCATTCACCACTGTAGTAGTCATTCCTGGAAGGGGATATTACAAATCAACGGATTATGAATAATACAAAACTAGCACAAACCTTTGGTTTGGTTTTAAAAACAAGCAACTAGGCCCGCTGTTTTACCTAGTTGTAGAGACTACAAGAATTGTTCAAGTAAATTCTGATTCTTTGTTCAGGCCTGCTGATTATTCAGCTATTTTCAGATGTTGAGTCATTAACAATGCTTGCATATATTTTGAATTCAATTGTAGATAAATGATTAATTTAGAATATGTTGGAAATCAGGAGGGGAACATTCTAAATGCTTTAATTTCCTAGAAATTAAATCATAAGTTTAGTTTTTGTAAAGGGTGAAAAGGAAAATTTTTGCTATCATGTTTTTACCTATCTATTAACCTGTTGGAGACTAAGTACGAGTTAACTCGTGTTGTGGTCTATGGAAAATGCGTGTTATAGTGAAATTAAATCGTCTCCAACGGGTTCATCCTCTGAAAAATCACACAGTCTCAAATGCTTCCATTTTTGAAAAACTGATGCAATATAATATTCAAGTCACCCCCACAACCAACCATTTTGTCACAGGAAATATACAGAGTGATATCGGCTTTCATATAATTTAAAAATCACAATTTGTCACTATAAACAATTTTCAGAGGGTTTGATGTTGTTTTCTTATGTCTAAAGAGACAAACAAATACTTTGTGAAAGATTGATGACAAAGTTTTGTGATCGACTAAACCTATACTTGCTGTTTGGCCATGAATGGATAAGATTTCACTGTGAAACTGGTTTGTGGTGAACCTAAAAATTATTTTTTGCTTGCCATGTTGCTGTTTGGGCATGAAAGCCATGAATGGATATACTTTTGCCGTGAAACCTGTTTTCAGTGGACCTGGATTTGATGGAGATGATGGGTTTGGAAAAAGCGGCGGATTAGATGGCAAAGGCGAACAGAGTACTGTACATCAGTATGGATATGTGTTGAGGGAGGCTGTTGATTACGTTCTGAGAAGGGCGTTTGAATTTCAGATGGATGGTCAGAGGGGAAGGGGGCGACCAAAGAAAACATGGACAAAGCAAGTAGTGGAGGAGAGTAGGAGGATTGGATTAAG
>JZLH01S0034090.1:71619-82444 GCA_001188425.1 Eucidaris tribuloides
CCTGGGTCACCGAGCAGAGCCGGGAGGCGGACTGCGAGGGGCTTAAGGACGCGCCTGGTTTGCTGGGTCCCACCCGAGCAAGCCCGGAGGGGCGACTGCGAGGGGTTGTTGTTGTTGTGTTTGTGTGTTGTTGTTGTGTTGTGTGTTGTTTGTTGTTGGTTGTGTTGTTGTTGTATGTTGTTGTTTGTTGTTTGTTGTTGTTGTTGTTGTTGTGCTGTTGTTGTTGTTGTTGTTTGTTGTGTTGTTGTTGTTGTTGTTGTTGGTTGTTGTTGTTGTTGTGTGTTGTTGTTGTTGATTGTTGTTGTTGTTGTTGTTGTTGTTGTTGTTGTTGTTGTTGTTGTTGTTGTTGTTTGTTGTTGTTTGTTGTTGTTGTTGTTGTTGTTGGTTGTTGTTGTTGTTGTTAGTTGTTGTTGTTGTTGTTGTTTGGTGGTGTTGTTGTTGTTGTTGTTGTTGTTGTTGTGTTGTTGTTGTGTGTTTGTTTTGTTCAGTTTGTTGTGTTGTTGTTGTTGTTGTGTGTTTCTCGTTGGTTCCCGTTGCTTGTCTGTCTCGTCTTTGTTTGTATACTTACCAAGGTACGGCTCTTGTTTGTGTTGGCTGTCTCAGATTGGAATTTGTGCAACCAGCCAGAAGTAGAGTCCTAGTCACAGTTGACATCAGCGTTGTTGGTTCAGTCACTCTCGGAGTTGTGTTTCCCTTGGACAGGATGCCTTGGCACTGACAGGGTATGGCCTCGGTCGCAACTCTATATATTACTCATCGAAGAGGCAATTAACACATTTTTACGGATAACCTCTTTCTAACGCGTTTTCTTTTGTTTCCTCTGAAATTTAGACATGGGAAACGCCCTTAAACCTATAATTTAAACATTAAGATAAATTGGGGTGGCTGAGAGGAAACGCCTTTATAACCTGATGATTGTATATTGTAAGTATTAGCCCAAATTGATGGGGTGAGACGGAACGCCCTTAAACTATAATTAACGCTATTAGCCTAAATTGGCGGTGAGAGTTGTAAGCTATTAGCCCTAATTGGGCTAGAGGAAACGCCTTTAAACTGTAATTGTAACGGAAACTATTACAACTATTATTGCATAATCTAAACCACTGCGGTATCTGGTTCACCAGTTCTGTCATGGTTCAGCAGTTATTGTCAATACAAAACAATGCCAGTAAACTTTCTGGGTAAATCACAAATGCTTAACCTGCGCAATTGAGTACCCCATGGATTTTATCATGGGAACAATTACTTTATCCTTGTCGTTATAAATTGATGTACGTTCTGCAAATTTAAATTCCATCATTGTTTTGCTGATGATTACAAATGCCCTATGTTCCCACTTGATCTTACAAATTCTTGTTAAATAGGTTATAATGAACTCCCCAAAACTTTCTCGGAATGGTTTCAACTACAAACAAAATGCCTTTGATTTTGTCAAACCACGAAACTTTACTTGTAACCCATCTTTAAAAGGCATATTAGCTATCTTAATGTCAAGTACTTACCATACTTCTCTAACACATGTATTTCCAACAAATAAAAGCTTCATCTCTTATAACACCCCATAACTCATGAAACTTCACATTTAATTCAACCAAAGCTCGAAAGAGTAATATAAAACACACTGGTCAGGGGGGGGGGAACCATTTGACATTCTTTGACTTGTTGAAATTAAAAAACACAGCACGCAGTTTTAATATTTCCTTTATAACTATTCTTAAGACAATTCCTCTGCACTCAGTCACATGAGCAGTAAAAAAAGAAATAAAACTTCTCATAACATTGTATTTATTTTTTTATTAATTTATTTTTATTCCTCCGGGTTGCTGGTGTGGGCGATAATTAAATTTGGGAAAAGATGTATTCTGGTTTAGGGAAGGACTGGGGACGACAGAATCTAAATAGTTTATAATATTATTTAATCGTACCGACTACGTTCTCATTTGAGGGGTTAGTCACATTTTCAAGCTTTGTGCTTTGTACTACCCCCATTTTCCAATGTTTACTACGATTAATTTACTGTATTACTGTATTTTTACTATATATCACTGACAAGTAATTCATATTTTGTTTAGTATTATACTGTTTTTTCTGATATTTGGAAATAAAGTCAATGCATTCACTCAGCAACAGAGCTATGCCTAGTATGATGCTTTCAAACAAAGGTTGTCCGATAAGCATCCGAGGCCATTAGAAAAAATTTAACAAAAATAATAATAATAGTGGCGTTTACATGTTAGCTAAAACAATTCGGATAGTTGGATGTAATAATTGCTTTAGGATAAACCACGTTTAGACGTTAGATAGGTCAACGCCCTTTAAACTATAATGTCGTAGAACTATATTATAATTTAGCGCTGATTAAAATTAAGACGTAATGGGGAACGCCTTAGCCTATATCTGTATCCTAACTAATCTGCAAGTAATTTATTGTAAAACTTAACATTTACGCGATATCTGGGGCACCATTGACTGGTTCCAGCAGTTATTTGTCGATAGAAAACCAATGCGATTGAACTGAGACCTTATGGGTAATCATCACAAATGCTGACCTGCGCAAATGGACGTTACCCATGAGGATCTATACTGGGACCATTTACTTTTCTCGTTAATCTATATAAATGAATGTAATCTTTCTGACAAATTTAAATTCATATTGTTTTGTTTGATGATACCAAATGCCTATATTCCCAGGTTTTACTTACTCATAATTATTAATACTGTAAATAATGAAACTCCCCGAACTCTCGTAATTGTTTCAATACAAACTACATATTGTCCTTTGAATCTTGATCCAAACAACTTTATTGTATTTACCACTTTAATAATGTTCATTTTCTTCTGCAGCTAAGACAATCGATGTCTTGTTATACGTGTAAAAAGTTTTACCAACCCTATTCTCTGATTCTTATTATACAACTCGTTTATTTATCCCGTTTTATCTATACATGACTATTGTAACGTCGCGTGCCTGGAGAAGAAATAGTAAACGTTACGCATTGATTATTTTGTTCTCTGCAAAAAATGGCAGTTGGAATTTGTTTTGGATCCATTTTTTGGCTAATAGAGGCCCATGTTTAACAAACTCAGACTCCTAAAAATATTCAGATTATAACTCTAATGCAAACAGAATAACTTTATGTAGAAGCCTATCAAATATGTCAAGTACCACCAAACTTCTCTACTATACTTACAACAAATCAAAGACATTCATCTTCTATAAACATCCTATAACTCGGAAAAAATTTTCAAGAACGAACACACAGCTCAGAATATGGATAAGAGCACACTGTCAGACATTTGGCTTCTTTACCTGTTGAGTAAAAAAAACCCCGTCGCAGTTTTTTATATCTTCTTTAAAAATGCTCATTAAAGAATATCCTCTGAATCAGTGTACAATAGTAATAAAAGAATAAATAAAACTCTCGTCAACGTAAAATGTTTTTTTTTTTTTACTCCCGGGGCTGGTGGTGGATAACTTGAATTTGCGAGAGGTGGTTGGTTAGGGAGGATGCTGGTCGACTGAGGATATATAACCAAAACATTTTATAATATTATCGTAATCGATCACCGAAACATTCATTTCGGCGGTGTATTTTCAAGCCTGTGTCTTTTGCAATACCCCACATTTCCATCATTATACGATTGTTACTGTATTACTGTCTCTGCATACACTTCATTGAGCAATATTTATAATCTACTTGTATTTCTATTTTGATTGATATTATACTATTTTTTCTTATATTTGAATAAAGTCAATTAATATACGATACTAGAATTCATACAATTCAATTTCCAATTCCAGTTAACAGGACTGCTAGTATGATACTTTTAAACAAAGGTTGTCGGAAAGCGCCACGATGGTCCATGAGAAAGAATAGTGGGCGTCTTCTCTTGAAGCTACAACCAAGTTGGATAATTCGGGTAATTACTTTTCATGATAACAACCACGTCTCTCACGTATAGATAGATAGTCAGTATCACTCCGGATTTTATTAAATTCTTCACCGCCTACACACAATAAGGCGCAAATGTTAGATTAAATTTCTTCATCTTCAGCTCAGCTACATAAGGTAGTGGCATGAACATGTTAAACAATTACCCCCCCCCCATCCCCCGGTTTCGGTTGCGGTTTTAATTCTAACGTCATTATACTATTCAACCCATCAGCGCCGTTACATCTTACCTACGCTTTCTGTCGTTTAGGTCCAATGGGCATTTAAAGCGGTCGTCATGTTATTCAAATTTCTGCCCCTAGAATTCTTTAGGCAGTGTATAAATCTCATGGTGAAAGGGCTTACATTGGACATTGGCGCGATGTGTTCGCTACAATAGGACTTTATTTCATTGTATACTTTTACATCAAAGGTTGTTTCTGCACAACATGAAAGCATTGCGTGTCCGAGGCTGCCGACTAGCAACACGTAATATATGCAGACTGAATTTCACCAGGTACCTTAGTTTACAGCTATCAAAAGCATACAATGTTAGCATAAATTCATTCTCTCTTCTCGAGAGTTTCATTAATTAATAAAAAAAAAACTAAAGACATTAAGAATCTATTATTGCAGGGACTTTGGGGCATAAAGCTTTCAAATAAATAAAAAAAATCCCCAAAACTAAACAGACGTCATGCTTTCAGCTAATAACAAACAATAATGACTCCAGTAATTACTATAGAAAGTTTTAATTGTCATAAGTTTACGGATGAAAGCTCTACGCACGAATTGTAGAGATACATCGGCGGTGTCCAGACATCATCCAGAGTCAGAAATATTTCTGTCAGGTTGCCATGTTCCTGTGGATTCCAAGTTAAATGGTAATCAAACCACGTCTGGAAAAGAGAGAAAGAATAGATTGAAATAAAGAAAACGATTCGTGTCACTCTAAAGAGTGTCTGTTGAAAATTTATAAGATGAGTAAAAGTGACTAAATGGCCACTAGTCTTGTCCGTGAGATCATGAAAAGGCACATTTTTACGGTGATACATGAATTTGGATTATCAGTCTTTTCCAAGTATACAATGTATTTTCAGGGGTCAAATAATTGAGGTTATTTCCTTACGATGGAATCAAGTCTTATGCTTTTGTATGTGTGTGTGAGTGTGTATGATTGTGAGAGTGTGCCTGTTGTGTGTGTGTTTGTGTGGGTGTGTGTATGTGTGTATTTGCGTATGTGTGTGTATGTGTGAGTGTGAGTCATTGAGTGCATGTATGGGTGTGTATGTCTGTGTGCATGTGTGTTTGTGTGGTGTGTGTGTGTGTGTGTGTGTGTGTGTGTGTGTGTGTGTGTGTGTGTGTGTGTGTGTGTGTGTGTGTGTGTGTGTGTGTGTGTGTGTGTGTGTGTGTGTGTGTGTGTGTGTGTGTGTGTGTGTGTGTGTGTGAGTGTGTATGTGGATGCGTGTCTGTGTGTGTATGTGGGTGTCAATTACGCGTGCATGTTGATACCAGGGAGGTGGGATTTTAGAACGCTTCGTCTTTTCCACGATGTGATACATTACGAAGGAATTTGGGCATCCGGGAAGTAACGGGATATAAGTAGACCTAAGTGTATCATTATCTGGGACAGAAAGCAGAGGCGTATATATCGTAGATTTATTGAAAAACTAATGTGGATTCATTACCCAGTAGTTAGTTGATGCGACTAAATAATTGATAAACGGTGTAGCCGAAGGATTCTTTAGTGTGCAGATTTGATAAAGGCAGCTGTTGTGATCAAATTCATGTCGGGAGGCTATATTACAAGTGTTAAAAGACAACTGCACTCCTGCTGATACTAATATTACAACAACAACAACAATAACAACAACAACAACAACAACAACAACAACAACAACTACTACTACTACTACTACTACTACTACTACTACTACTACTACTACAACTACTACTTCTTCTACCGCTACTACTACTACTGCTGCTGCTACTACTTCCATTAATACTACTACTATTACTTCTACTACTACTGCGACTACTACTACGACTACTACTACTACTCTTAGTAGTAGTAGTAGTAGTAGTAGTAGTAGTCGTAATCGTAGTAGTAGTCGTAGTAGTCGTAATAGTAGTCGTAGTAGTCGTAGTAGTATAGTCTAGAGGTAGTAGAAGTAGTAGTGACTACTACTACGACTACTACTACTACTACTTCTAAGAACTACTACTAAGTACGACTACTACTACTACTACTACTACTACTACTACTACTACTACTACTACTACTACGACTAAACTACTACTACGACTACTACTACTACTGAATTTCTTAGATTATAATTGTTTCACCTGGGGTGAGCAAATATTAATCTCAGATGTACCATTCACCGAAAAATGGCAACTTCTAAAATGTTTCTAAAATATTCCATAATTATAAGCATGAGTGTATTACTACTACTATTACTAACGACTACTACGACGACTACTACTACTACGACTACTACTACGACTACTACCACGACTACTACGACTACTACGACGACTACTACTACTACGACTACTACTACGACTACTACCACGACTACTACTATGAATACTACTACTGCAACTACTATTACTACTACTACGACTACTACGACGACTACTACTCCTACGACTACTACTACTACCACTGCTTTTACTACTTCTACTACTACTACTACTACGACTACGACTACTACGACGACTACTACTACTACGACTACTACTACTACTACTACTACTACTACTACTTCGACTACTACTACTACAACTACTACTACTACTACTACTACTACTACTACTACTTCGACTACTACTACTACAACTACTACTACTACTACTATTACTACTACTTCTACTTCTACTTCTTCTAGTACTATTTCTACTACAACTACAAACTGGAATGTCATACCAGTGTTAACCAGGAGGATCCCCGGAATATTTGGTGTCGTTCGTTCTATAGATATTCATAACAAACAAAGAGGAAAATATAATTATCGCACATTAGTACGAAAATAATTACCGTTGGTGAAGGTGATGGGACGATTTATCACTTCCGAGGCGATCTGGATGTAGCTATCTCTCCGAAGCGAAGCTGAGGAAAGCGCGTATACATTCAGATCGCCGAGGAAGTGATAGTCCTTATTTTTGACTGAAACCAACTGGTGATTATTTGCTTTAAATTCGACATCTGAAACTATTTAACAAAAGAAAAAAGAAGATATAAAGGCCTTGATTAAAAAAAAGACATACGGGCCCGAATATGGAATACGTCGCCCACTCCCACGCCGAAATAAATGTACAAATGTGGAAATACAATTCAATATACCGTAGCTGTAGTAAAAAAATAATGGGAGGCAACTTTTCTGTGTTTGATTCATGATAATAAAATCAAAGATTTGTCACGTCGTTGAACACGATAGGATGCATTCAATATGTGTAAAAAGTTACAAATAAATACTGGCATAATATTATACTGCAAGCAGTATGGCGGAGTATGGTGATATAGATGGAAAGGTTTGTATGTCAGTTATTGACACTTACACTTGTTCATACGTCCTTGAAAGCAACGTATACGCTCTTGATTATTGACTGCAGTAAAAAAAAATCACGATTTTTGTACCAGCAAATTGTTAGATTTATATCACGTTAAAAGGTTTGTGCCAGATATATTTAAAGTGTGTTAATAATCTCAATAATCGTACTCCACTCTGCGAATTAGCAAATAATCCCGTTTGACAGAACTATAGATATTACAGGCGGATATCTCGTTGGCAGCCTACCAGAAACACAACAAAACATCCTTTTTGCCTTTAGGCAATGTATGTAAGACATGCATATCTGTGAAATGTGAAGACCAGTAATTATATTAATAACAATTTTTTTTGTTTTATTTACCCAGGGTAGCCACTTCAGTCAAATAGAGTGTTGTTTACTCCGGACTGGGGGGGGGGGGGGGCATGTCATTACAATGTGGACACCATTGCCCGTACATGCACTTTCAAAATGGACCGTAATCAAGTGATTATCCTTCGTTCCTAGAATAACCTACACTAGTATTCAAATCTGAAGAGATACCCTTTTGAAGTAAGCCTTCTGTTAAAAGTATCACTTTCCCTGATTTTTGTTTGGAGCGGTACAAACATTCTCAATAAAAATCGTAAGTTCAATATTTTCCACCGTCAGCTGAGCGGCCGAAAGGTCGTTCAGTTTCAAAGATTTAAAACACCCCCCTTTACAAAACAAACGAGGTACTTTAAAAAAAAGCAGGGCCCTGGGAACGATTTTGTCACCGGTTTTGCCAAAATACTTTTTTTGCGGGAAAAAAAAATTCACGGCAAAATTTGAAGAAAATAGGGGGCACCGCCCCCGGACGACGTATAATGCTATACATCATGACATACACGAGTTTTTGCAGGCCTGAAAATTTTCTGCAACACCCCCAGCACCCCCGCTTCCCAGGGCCATGAAAAAAGGGGGTGTTTTTCGGGGTGTTAACACCCCCTTTCGCAAAAAGGGGTATTTGAACACCCCAAAACACCCCCCTGGATACGCGCATGCCCCCTTGTAATGACAGTAGCCCCGGTTGTTTAGTTTTTGTGTCAATTTGATTATTCGTCGAGGTCCATAAATACTATAGCCTGGATGAGACTAGTGCATGGAATTTTAATGTTCCAAAAATCAATGTATATGGCTATTTGAAAGAAAAAAAAGATGTCATAGGCTATCGTGCATCTGTTATTTAAATTTGTGAATCAAGAAACTATAACATTTATTATTATTATTATTATTATTATTATTATTATTATTATTATTATTATTATTATTATTATTATTATTATTATTATTATTATTATTATTATTATTATTATTATTATTATTATTATTATTAGCATTAGCATTGTTATTATAATAATAATAATAATAATTATTATTATTATGCAGTCTACATGGCAGACAAAAATGCATTCACCGAATTTCTACGGTTATAAATAGTTAAGGTCATAGATAACAATGTTTCTAGTTTAAAAATCTGAGCTCCATGATTTCCATGCTACCAGTGTCTCTGATATGGTCTAAAAGTAAAGCCCTGAAAAAATTGCTGTTCAAAACGATCATTAATTGCTTTTAAAAAACAGAAAATCATTGAGCAATCATTCCAGTTCTCCCACATAGAGTGCTGTGTGGCAGAATTTCCATCAGCTGAGAATAATTCATGTGCCGATTTTTATCTGCATTTATTGTATTAGTGACAGCATACCTGTCTAAACTTTTGCGTTCTAGGGTGTTTATTTGTCCATTCAAACACTGTCATATACACTCATGCTCATAATTATGGAATACTTAAAAAACATTTTAGAAGTTGCCATTTTTCCGTGAACGGTACGTCTGGGATTAATATTTGTTCGCCCTAGGTGAAACTATTATAATCTAAGTATTTCAGGAATTTTGAGCATTTTGTAGCGTCCGACTCGACACTAAAACCTGTGTTTATAAATGGCGGTGTTGTTGTTGTTGTTGAGTCACGTGGTTGTTACGAGCGTTATTAGACTTGTAACAGACATTATTCTTATGTTTATTTAGTGATAAATGACATTAGATCAAAATTTATCAGTTTTCTGTATTGTTTTTTTTTAAATTACTTTAATTTGATACTGTTTCATGATTTTTGGTGGATTTAAAAAAAATAAATATATAATTGTTATTTCGCTAAAATTATTTTCGTTTTTACTTTAGTCATCTTCATGAAAATCCAAATTGGTTTCACATACTGCCTGTTTTTGTGAAATAACACTTCCATCTTGAAAATTTTGACGATATAGGAGAAAGAACTTAAGTACAACAAAATCAGTCAGCAAAGTTTAACCATTTTTAAATAACAATGTTATTGTCTTTGACATAACAACTGTGGTCAAATATGTCAAAGGACCATCTTTCCCCAAATCCAGTGTAGGCTGATAATAAAGACATATTACTGAATGCTTCTGATAATATATAATGTATTGAACAAAAAAAAATCACGATCCCAGATGATTAACACATAAATATGTAAGGAAGAATGAGAATAATACACTAACCTTACAAACCTCATAGTTCCTAAAATAAATCAAGCTTTCAATATCTATCCCATTTTAACTCGGCGGAGAAGGTTTGATTTCAATAAAACACTCATCCTCCATAGACCCCAGCCCGAGTTATCTCGTATTTAGTCTCCAACGAGTTAAATTTTGTTCGAAGTTCGAATCAGAATAATAATCAACAGGCTTACCACATCGATGATGCCCTTTTGTAAAAAGTGAACCGTGACATAAAGAGGACTTTCTCCGACTCGAAGGGGGATTTCCCTGACGTCATACCTCGTGTCCAGTAAATTTCGCATCAGTCGACCACATTCAGTCCCATTATATGCTGAAACAAGAAGACAGTAATTTCGTATGAAGAAATCATTGACTAGTACACAGACATACAGACAAACACAGACACAGACACAGACACAGACACGCACATACACATACTTACACAGTCATACTTGTGGGGTATTGCTGTTTGTCGGTGTGTGAGTAATTGTACGTCAGTACCAGATATACATTACCTTGTCTGGAAACGTCTCATAGAACCTTGGGTTCCCAGAAGTACGTCTGTGTAAGTAGAGTTGCGCTTAGTTAAGCATTCTTTGTGGGGTACATGATGTATTCCCCACAAGCAAAAAAAAAAAAACACTCTACAAGGGTGTTCCTACAAGTATAGCTGTGTGAGAGCGCACGCGTGCACGCACGCACACACACACACACACACACACACACACACACACACACACACACACACACACACACACACACAACACACACACACACACACACACACACACACACACA
>JZLH01S0034090.1:82494-106381 GCA_001188425.1 Eucidaris tribuloides
CCAGTGTAGGCTGATAATAAAGACATATTACTGAATGCTTCTAATAATATATAATGTATTGAACAAAAAAAAAAAATCACGATCCCAGATGATTAACACATAAATATGTAAGGAAGAATGAGAATAATATACTAACCTAACAAACCTCATAGTTCCTAAAATAAATCAAGCTTTCAATATCTGTCCCATTTTAACTCGGTGGAGAAGGTTTGATTTCAATGAAACACGCATCCTCCATAGACCCCAGCCCGAGTTATTTCGTATTTAGTCTCCAACGAGTTAAATTTTGTTTGAAGTTCGAATCAGAATAATTATCAACAGGCTTACCACATCGATGATGCCCTTTTGTAAAAAGTGAACCGTGACATAAAGAGGACTTTCTCCGACTCGAAGGGGGATTTCCCTGACGTCATACCTCGTGTCCAGTAAATTTCGCATTAGTCTTCCACATTCAGTCCCATTATATGCTGAAACAAGAAGACGGTAATTTCGTATGAAGAAATCATTGACAAGTACACAAACAGCCATACAGACAAACACAGACACAGACACAGACACAGACACAGACACGCACATACACATACTTACACAGTCATACTTGTGGGGTATTGCTGTTTGTCGGTGTGTGAGTGATTGAGCGTCAGTACCAGATATACCTAGTCTGGAAACATCTCATAGAACCATGGGTTCCCAGAAGTACGTCTGTGTAAGTAGAGTTGCGCTTAGACTGCATGATGTATTCCCCACAAGCAACAACACTCTACAAGTGTGTTTCTACAAGTAGTGTAGGTGTGTCCGGAGGTGTGTGAGAGCACACACACACACACACACACACACACACACACACACACACACACACACACACACACACACACACACACACACACACACACACACACACACACACACACACACACACACACACACACACACACACACACACACACACACACACACACACACATACACACACAGCTTTAGCTATATCATTCTAGAAATATTTAATTTTCGACATTTTATCCAATCTTTGGTATGAGGAATTTTTAAGATAGGCAACCCTTCCACTTTGTGTAATGGCAGAATGGAGAATTCCATTTGATTGATTGATTTGAATGATTTGTTTTATTTCGTATTTCAACAACAAAATAAATGAATATACATTGATTACAAAATACAATCAGAAATAATATAAAGTAATACATGAACGTCCACATAGCGTATGTTCATTATTATGATAAGTCATATTTAAATACGTATACAACCACAACGTATTATAAATTGAAATACAAGGGGGCCTACTAAGAAGCTATGCCTGTACAACTTGTAGACCCCCTTACTTAATTGAAATTACCTGGTTGAATTTCATTTTAAATATGTATAAAGTGAATCAAGGTGCAGAAGAACGGATAAGGCATAAAGCGAAGTAGAAAGGTGTGCAGTGAAAGTGTAATAAACTAAAGACAAAGAAAGAGAGAGAAAAAAACCAGTACAATCAAAAGTAATGATGCATCGTCATTGCAAGATGCTTAGCGTACCAATGCAGAACCTGATATGGAAATATATAAAAACGTCTTGGTCGAATGTTCTCCTAAAGTAGAGGTGGTTAGCAGAATAAAGTATCCCCGTTGTTCACAGCCTGGAACTATAGACCTACCGTGCATTTCCCTGTGTTTGTACAGACATGCATTTTCAACAGTCGTTAATGCAAGTATACGCGCCGCACACGTACAACCATTGGTTTGTAGACGGATTTTCACTTATATTAATTATTAACATCCGTTGATTTGGTGACCCAATTCTTTCAAAAGAGTATGAGAATCCTTTTTACTGTGACATGCGTTGGCAATAAGTGAGAGAAAATTGGATTTTTGCTATCTAATGAGAAAAGGAGGAAAATGTCTGTACAAAGTCAATGGGGATTTCTCCCCACTCTCAGTATTAGCCAGTTGGAGATTATTTGATTCCACTATAACACGCATTTTCCATAGACCTCAACACGAGTTAATTCGTACTTAGTCTCCAACGGGTTAGAATTGGCAGAATTGTTATTTTCAGAATCACCTATTGTCAAAGGGCGGTGCCACAAGGGGTGTGGTGGGGGAGGGGGCAGCCGCCCGTATTGTTGTCAAAGTAATGACAATTACGGGGATTTTAGTGGTTTCCGAAAATTTGGCCCCTTTAAGATTTTCACCGAGTTAATTTTTGACTGCTTATTTGGCCGCGAATTTGGCTTGAACATTTTTTAGCGGGCCGCCAAAATTTTCCGCTAACCGCACCCCCACTCCTTCCCCAACTGAGCGACTTTTCGGGTGCTTGTTTGGCCGCGAATTTGTTGGCCGAAAAAAAAATGCCCGGCAAAATTTTCCTGACGGATTTCACCCCTTAAGATTATACCTTTACGACGCCCCTGTCCATGATAAGTATTGAAATGAAATGTTGACTATTCGTGGCTCTTGAATTGTTACACCTTACAGTCTGCACTCTCTGAATGCAGGAAATAAATGTCTGACTGTTATTTTCATATAGAATCAGCAGGTCTTCCCTTCTCACTATCGCATGGCCGGCAGAAGGGCCTTAGCATTATTATGTTTCCGGAAGAAGGGTCTTAGCTGAACAGTAAAGTTTCTCTCATTTGAAAAATATTGCCTTATTTGACATGGGCAGACAGAAGGATCTGAAAATATATAACACTACTTTGATTTCATGTGAAAAATGCCGATGGTTTTTAGGAAAACTTATTAGCGTTAAGGCCGACACGACGCATGTCCTTTACACGAATATTGGCAGTAGACTTTAAAGGCAAGGTTCACCCTGACATCAAGTTGGTTTTCATAAAAGCAGAACAATGAGAGAAACATATTAATGAAAGTTTGGCGAAAATCCACCAAAGAATAGCGGAGTTATGACCTTTCAAAGTTTTAAATTGGTGACGTCACATGCGAGCAGTTCCCCAATTGTCATGTAATATAAAGTCCATAAAGTTCCATTTTCTCAAAAAATTCAAAATGATGTTACCTGTGCATTCAATATGTAATTACAAGTTCATCATTTCGTACATGCTTCTATGAAGAAAAAAAATCAATTATCATGAACCAATAAATAGTGGCAATTTATTGAATTAATATTACATGGCATATGGGGAGCTGCTCGTATGTGACGTCACAAATTTAAAACTTTGAAAGGTAATAACTCCGATATTCGTTGGTCGATTTTCGCCAAACTTTCATTTATATCTCTCTCTCATTGTTTTGCTCTTGTTTCAACCAACTTGACGTTAGGGTGAACCTTGCCTTTAATTAATCACAGGATGAGGGTGGAAAATCGTTGCCACTGGCAGACAGGCGTAAGCATGTGTTCTAAGCAGAAGGGCGTTAACAGTAGATTGCCTCTAATTCGAAAACCGTCGGCTACTTAAAGACTGACAGAAGGTCCGACAAATATCAAATCAATCTACTTTGATTTCATGTGAAATAAGCCGATGGTTTTCAAGTTAAGAAGCAATTGATTATTTATTTCCTTCAGTTTAGAGCAGATGCTAACGCCCTTTTGCCAGTGGCACGACGGATAATGCACTATCATAATTGACAACCTACTTACCGCACTGCAAGCCACCGATCTGTATAAGAAGCAACGCTGGCACCGCTAGGGGGATTTTGGCGTTGAAATTGGACATTTTCCGCGCCATGCCTTTCAATCACGTCTGCAGTGTGTCGCGTCCGGATGTACATTACAACTGATCGAACGTTGTTCAAAACACGATGTACGGCTGGGTACCTTGGCAATATGGGGGCGGCGCTACTTGGAGGGGGAGGGGCAGGGGCGGCTGCCCCCTGCAATTTTCAAAATAAAGAAAACCAGGGATAGGGGCGACCCCATGGTAAAATCTTAGGAGGGACGAAAAATCTGTCGGGAAAATTTTGCCCGACAAATTGCTTTTTGCCTGCTAAATTACAAGCCAAACAGCATCCGACAAGAGTGGACCGACGGGGACCAGGCGCGCCGGAACGTACAGATTGACAATGGACTTGGAGGGGCAACCATTGTTCGTAAACAATACTCTGCTCCACCAACCCATTGTATATTCCAAACGTTCCGGCGCCACTGACGGGCCCTGACAGGGACCAATACCACTTTTTGCCCGTCAAAAAAAAACTACTTGCCAAATGAAGAACAATAGCAGGGACCAAATTTTGAAGAAAAAAATGCAAAATCCCCGTTATTTTCATTTCTTTGAAAAAAATAGGAGCGGCCGCCCCCTGCACCCCCCTCTCGAAATTTAGTGTGTGTTTTTTATTTTCGCCCCCCCCCCTCCTCACCTCACGAAAACTTACCCTGGCGCCGCCCTTTACATTGTCTGATTATGAACAGAGTCTCCACACTCAGAGTGACTATGAATTAAATTCAAATCCAGGTAATAACTTTTGTGTTTCCATTACCAAAATTGCATGATGTATTAATTACACACTCACACGATACGTCCATTTCCAAAAAATCATTATTTACCGACATATTAACAGAGATTGCTTGGCCCTCACAAAGCTCGTGCTCAGGTAATGCCATACTATATGAAATTGTTAATGGAACGCACTAAATTCGTGTATAATGGAAGATATATTAGTAGTAGGAGAATTAATAGTAAACCTGTTTAGTGTATATGGCGACAAATTATTTCAGTTCGCACACACATAATTTGTATATCAAAACCCGCTCCACATGTTTCTGAGTATATACATACTGGATTTTTTTTTTCAGACCAGCTTAAAGGCCGGGTGTGTCTTTTGCACGCCTAAAATTTAAGATTGTGCAAATACATTGATATATAAAAGAAAATGCTACTTAAGAACCTATAGCAAAGTGTAGGAGCTAAAATCGCAGTTTTAGTGGAATTAGTGTAAACGTTAGACTTATGCAATTCTTAGTCCATATCTCATGACTGGAGTTAACTAAGATGACACGCAGATCATCTAATTCGTCTCAGTGACGAATTCAGATCTAGTTCCAGTGTATTTTTAGAGTCGACATCAACTAATTACCATTAATAAGTACAGAAGTAATAATTTGTACCCCATAAAGTAGGTATATTCTAAAAACTTACAAAAACTACCCCCCCCCCCAAAAAAAAAAACCTTACAAAACTTGTGTTTTTACTTCACTGGGAACCTCAAATAAGTCGTTATAAAATGGCATGACAAACATCAATAACAGCTAAATTTGAACATGTCAATTTACACCGATTTTCAATTTAAAGAAATAAAATGTTTTCTTCAAAAGCTGCATATATAACAATATATGAACAACGGCAAACAATACAGGTGCTATGTGTTCCAAACATTATATCTATAGTATTCGGCCTTATGGCATATGATAAATAATATTGAATTGACACTTAGCAATTTGACTGATTTATTAGGTGACGAATGTGAAATTTGTTTCTATTTATTCATTCATACATGCATTTACCATGTTTACATTTTAGGCTGAATTGATCTGTAAATAAAGGGAAAGTAAGAATGGTTGAATATAAACGACTTATAGACTACATGTACATGTACATCAATCAAAGCTGGGCAAAATAAAAATAAGTGCCATACATTTAGTGCAGAAGGGACTTCGAACCAATATAAGGAAACAGATTGATTGTTCGATTGATCGGAACAAAACAATAAATGAATGACACATTGAGATAAATATGGTCACATCTCATTGTATTAACAACAGTTTTAAATTGATGTCCAAAAAAAAAACATGCAAAGTGCTGGGAGCAACAATAACTTAGCTATTGTCTTTAGTAGAAAATCAAATGTGATGGAATCCCAATCTCTTGCCCTTGGGGTGGGGGGGGGGGATTCTCAGTCTAATCTTACAATACCTTTTTCCTTTAAGCATTTAGTGTATCGCTTGTTTTTCATGTGTTGTGTCTAGTTTAAATAATTCTCAATTGTTGGCTGATGTGTACATATGTATGCCTCATTTGTTGTCTTATTATATTTTGTAATTATGCATATGTTCCTGTACCCCAGGGAAGAACAGCGGTGTTGTGTTGACACCTCTGATACTGGGTTTATCCAGCCGTTTTAAACTTTGTATTATTTTACGTAATGTTTTTAAAACGGAAAATAAATACTACTACGACTTCTTAACGAATATGTAAATTTGTTTTGTAAAATTGTGACATTTATTTTATTGTTTAAGAACAAAGCGTTTGATGAATCTTAATTACTACTGGCTACTCTTATTACTACTACCACTTCTACTACTACTGTGACCGGTGTGTTGGCTCAGTTGGTAGAGCGTTCCGCCTCACAACCGGGGAAGGTCGGAGTTCAAGCCGCGGCCGCGTCAGACCAAAAGACGTTAAAAGATGGGAGTTGCTGCTACCCCGCTGTTTTGCGTTCAACGATTTTAGGGAATAGACAACGTCGATCGGCGCTGCTCAGTGGCTGCGCGGGCCACAGATTAATTGGGCAAAATGAATTTTCGGAATTTTCGGACAAGATTTCGTTTGTGATGTCTGTCCATTTCGAATAAAATATGGATTATTATTATTATTATTATTATTATTATTACTACTACTACTACTACTACTACTACTACTACTACTACTACTTCAACTGCTGTTACTACTACAACTAGTAGTACTACCACTTTTACTACTTTAACCACCACTACCACCATTACTATCACTACTAATTCTACTACGACTACTTCTACTACTACTACTACTACTACTACTACTACTACTACTACTACTACTACTACTACTACTACTACTTCTACATCTACATCTGTGAGCACTTCCTGCGTACGTAATTATGCACATAAGAAACGAGAATAACGAAATATGATAAAACGTTGCAATCACGATACAATCACGCACCAATACATCAGTAGAATTACGGTGACTAATAAAAGCTCTCATGAACCTTTAAAGAGGAAAGAAACCCATACATCTGACTGCATTCAGTAAATACAGATCAATAAGCGTAAGAATGAACGTTAGAGCCAATTTGGCTGAACCGTTCGGTATAATGATTGATTAAATTTAATTAATAATTCTAATCATGAATGATTCTTAAATTGGCAACTTTGCCCCTCCCATTTCTCATTTATCATCAAAAATCCAATTTCCCCTTGCTGATTCTGCATTTTGGATGGAAAGAATTGTGTCACCTTCTAAACTGACTTTTCAGAGAAGTAAACATTTCTGAACATTTGTGTACAAAACACATGGGCAAATTCTCCATAGTCCCATCACAAAAAGGGACAGAGTTACCGAGTAAAGAATTATTCATAATAAGGATTTTAAATAAACGTTGAAACTTCATAACTCTTAAACGATTCAGTCAAATTTGCTTAAACCCTCGCTATATATTTTCTTTCTCATATTGTTCTGTATTCTGTGAAAGGCTGACAGATGTCTAGGTTTCATTCCACTTTTAAATTTCTTTGAAACTTCGTATTCAAGATATTGTATGGGGGGGGGGCTGTTTCATAAAGCTGTTCGTAAAGTTACGTATGACTTTACGAATGACTTGAAAATAGCGAGCCAAATGAGATTCTCAAACTATTGAAATCGCATCTGCTAGTGGTCAAATATGCAAACATAGATCAACATTCGCTTAACAAGCATTTCAATGCAAACTTTATTTTTGGGCAAAATCAAATCGATATTAATCATACTTTCTTAAAATGACACGAAAACTTTTGGCAATTTACTTGGTGCTAAATATTCAAGTTGTAAAATCATGCGTAACTTTCAGAACAACTTTATGAAACAGGCCCTACACTGCAAAAATTAGGTGTTAAATTTAACACCAAAGGTGTTGCACAATATGAATACCAGAAAAGTGTTGATTTTTCAACACCCATGGTGTTAAAGCAAATTATTTGGGGGTTTGAAATAATTCGTTTGGTGTTGAAATAACACCCGTGGTGTTGAAAGAATACATCACGTCTGGTATCTATATTGTGCAACACCATGGGTGTTAAATTAAACACCCCAGTTTTTGCAGTGCAGGTACAGTACTCCGGTTCAGTTAAAGCAGCCCACTCGTTTTCGACAAGCGGCGTGACCAGGGGTTGTCACATCGGCAGCACCCCAGACGGGGAAACTGTTCTCAGGAATCAGAAGCAGGAGACCACTGCCCGGCCAGAGGTCGTTTATGAAGGCGGTATCTGTTGAAATGAAGTGAATATGTGTGGTTGACAGGGCTGCCACTGAAAATTGTCATTTCCCCCTACGCCGCATGCGTAGTTCGCCCTACAGACGATATTTTTTTCCCTACGCTCTAACATCCAACTTATACCTACGAAAGTAAGTTTTCTCCTATAAACATGATAAAAATCCATGTTCCCCCTATGAAACTGAGTTTTTTCCGTACAAAATAATCTTCGTTAAAGCACGAGATTTATTTTAATAGAGAAAATTGACGTTGTGATCACCTCGTTACTGCGGCATGCATGCGTTACGTTTGGCGTAATCATGCGATATAGTGACTAACTAGGACAATGGGTTTACCCAAATAAAGTATACAGACGAAAATATATGGGAATTGTTTGAAAACCTTTGAGGATTTAAGAATACTTTGGGAAATTGTCAGAATCTCCTGTACGAGATATTGAAAACCCCTTTCTTCCACCTATACGGAAGGTCATTTCCCCCTACGGAAAGTCATCCCCAACAACCTACGGTTGGCTAAAATCCCTATACGCTAGGGGATTTCCCCTACGAGAGGGACCCTTGGTGGTTGATGTCATATCGATTGCTTCCGAGTTACAGAGGAACTAGAGTACTGGCTGATAATGGAAATTCTTTCATCAGAAGTTTTTACATTGTAAAGTTCTTCAAATATTAACTATAAATCAAAATCTGTTAGTAGGTTTCAGATACTGTAGCTTTCACCCACTGATTTGAATTTGGTGGAGTCGCAGCTCGTCAGTAAATAATTACTTGACAAGCGTCCAACTGCCTTGGTGTGAATTTTTGACCGTGTAGGCTTTGATCAGACTCTACTCAATTTTCATTAAATGATACACGAATCAGATTTTTCAGGCAGACTAGTTTGACGGTTGTGTAAAATTAAAATTCTGTGATCGACGTTCGTCGCGTCGATCGCTGCATTCTGTTTGAATTTTATCAGCGTTCACTTTCACGAAACCTGACTTTTCACCCCAAGGCCCTTGTGAGAGGTGAAGATTTAGGCCTATAGTTACATCATTTTAGGATTTTAGCTTATTTAACCAAAAACCTCATTTCAGGGAGTGCAAATCATGGACACAGTCGTTAAAGATAGAGTTCGGGATTTGCACGCCAGAAAACGTCAAAATGAATGAAAACAGCTCAAATCGTTCACAGTTTGAAGATTAGTATAAATAAACACCGTCCTGTCATAAACCCTTTGGGTAGAATACGTAGTTTTGTTGAAAATCTGGACCGTTAAACTTCAAATTTTGCAAGTGAAGGACACGTTTCGTTAGTTCCAAAATTGTCCGATCAGCCGTTAGCCGAACGTTGCGAGGAGTTTAGCCGTTTAACCAATCAGTGTGCTCCGCTGGTCGTGCAAACGTACACATAACCGTGATCCGCAATTTGAGAAAAATTTAAACTCGCGGAAAGAACAATAATTATTCTGGAAGCATATCGTTATTAGTTTTTTTTTCTCATAAAACAACAAGTTTGTGACGTATAGATCTACTTTCAACACACCATTTGTAAGTACTTAACTACCGTTTGGTAATGATAATAAAGGGAAGTGATGGTCTTGCAAATCCTGAAATCTATCTTTAATGTGCTGCCTGAAAGGCATTCATCTTACCCCAATATCCGGTGAAATTAGTCCGAGATACGTAGAAATTGCCGCTGATCGGACACTCTAAGAGTACTGAGAAGTTGCAAGCTTAATTGAAATGGGGAAAACAGGGGCAATATGGATTTTATGATCACAAGTATATCTATTAAAACTGTTAAAGAAGAAGAAATGTAAAGTAATTAGTGCTAAAGTTAAAGATTTGGGGGTCATCTCACATAGCGTGTTTTTGAAATGGGAGAAACTCAATTGGCTATTAGACGAAATATAAATTAGACCTAATGATAATTAGACAAAATGGTGTTTAGACCAAATGATAATTAGACCAAGTGAGAATGGACGAACTGACAATTAGAGCAACTGCACGTTAGGCCAAATGCCAAATAGACCAAATGGATAGTAGACGAAATGGAAATTAGACCAACTGCATATGGACCAACTAGCAATTAGACAAACAGAGAATTAGACAAACTGACATTAGACGAACTAGTATAAGACCAAATGGCAAGAAAAATATTAGACGAAATGGCATTAGACCCCCCCCCCCCCAATGAGCGACTTTTCGGCTGCTTGTTTGGCCGCGAATTTGTTGGCCGTAAAAAAAAAATGCCCGGCAAAATTTTCCCGACGGATTTCACCCCCTAAGATTATACCTTTACGACGCCCCTGCCCATGAAAGGTATTGAAATGAAATGTTGACGATTCGTGGCTCTTGAATGGTTAGATCTTACAGTTCTGCAATTAATGTCTAACTGTCATTTTCACATAGTATCAGCAGGTCTTACCTTCTCACTATCGCATGGCCGGCAGAAGGGCCTTCGTATATGCTTCCGGCCGAAGGGACTTAGCTTAACAGTAATTAAAGTTTCTCTAATTTGAGAAATATTGCCTTGTTTGACATTTGCACTTAATAGGCAAACAGAAGGATCTAAAAATATCACACTATTTTGATTTCATGTGAAAAATGCCGATGGTTTTGAGGAAAACTTAAGCGTTAAGGCCGAAACGACACATGTCCTTTACACTAACAGTGGCAGTAGACTTTAATTTATCACAGGGTGAGGGTGGAAGATCGTTGCCACTGGCAGACAGGTGTAAGCATGTGCTCTAAGCAGAAGGGCGTTAACAGTAGATTGCCTCTAATTCGAAAACCATCGGCTATTGAAAAACTGACAAAAGGTCCAACAAACATCACGTCGCCCGGCTGGCAGAAGGGCGTTAGTAAATGCTCTAAGCAGAAGGGCGTTAACAGTAAATTGCCTCTAATTTGAAACCCATAGGCTTATTCCATATTTTTGCCTTACGTACTGATAGGATCTAAAAGATCACAATATTTCCATTTCATGTGAAATGAGCCAATGGTTGTCACGTTACAAGCAATACTGTTGACGCCCTTCTGCTTAGAGCATTTGCTAACGTCCTTCTGCCAGCCAGGCGATAAGCCGATGGTCTTCCAGTTAAGAAGAAATTGATTGACCTTCTGCTTAGAGTACATGCTAACGCCCTTCTGCCGGCGACACGACGGATAACTCACTATCATAATCGACAAACTACTTACCGCACTGCAAGCCACCGATCTGTATAAGAAGCAACGCTGGCACCGCTAGGGGGATTTTGGCGTTGAAATTGGACATTCACACCAAGTGAGAATGGACGAACTGACAATTAGAGCAACTGCACGTTAGGCCAAATGCCAAATAGACCAAATGGATAGTAGACGAAATGGAAATTAGACCAACTGCATATGGACCAACTAGCAATTAGACAAACAGAGAATTAGACAAACTGACATTAGACGAACTAGTATAAGACCAAATGGCAAGAAAAATATTAGACGAAATGGCATTAGACCAAATGGTAATTAGCCAAATGGTCAATAGACCTACTGGGTATTAGACCTGATGGTCATTAGACCAACAAAGAATAAGACCAAGTGGGTTTAGACCGAATGGTGTTATCCCACCTGGATATTAGACCAAGTGGTATTAGACCAAGAGATAGTAAACCGATTCACCTGTTGAGCTCCCTCAACGGTAAGTGTTTGCAGATGCACTGAGAAGGGAAAATGAATTTGCACGTTCCGAGCTGGCCGGTAGGATCTGTTTATAATATAGGAGGATGTGTAGGATCAATCACGAGGGGGGGGGGGGTGCGGCGTATTCGGGTATTTTGCTTTGACCTTAATATGCCCTTATTTTTACTTTGTGCTGTCTTCTCCGAAAAAAATAATAAGTTAAATGAATCGAATTCTTCCTACAGCTACTTCTGTGCTGGACTGAACGAGACCACATGAATAAGCTTTATAGAAAAAATACAAATGCAAGTTTTCAATAATTCGATAGGTCCTTTCCTTCCACTCTGTCAACAACTTCTTAATTTTACCCAGAATGTTTTATAATCACGCTTTCATTGATATCGAAAACGTAAGTGGGAATACATCCCCCCCACTCAAAAAAATAAAAAATAAAATCTGTACCAAAATTCACCCTTCGGGAAATTTAGAGTATCGTTTTGGTTTCATCCTGCTCTTTTCTTTATTATAATTTCAGATCAGATAATGGTTATAGTGATGGTTATTAACGGTTATGGCGGTGGTGGCAGTGGCGATGATGATGGTGGTGATTGTTGCAGTAAAGATGGTGTGTGTGGCAGTGGTAGTTAATGTGGTGGTGGTAGTGGTGGTTATGGTTATGGTGACAGTTGTGGTGGTAGTGGCAGTGATGGTCGTGGTTATGGTGGTGATGATAATGTTGGTTGTGAATTGTGTTGGTGGTGGTGATAGTGGCAGTGGTTGTGGTGAGGGTGGTGATTGTGGTTGTGGAAGTTATGCTGGTGATGGTAGTAATGATTCTAGCGATGATGTAGGATGATAGTGGTTGTAGTGGTGGTTAACGTTATTTTGGTGGTGATGGTGGTAGTGGTTGTGGTAGTGATGGTGTTAGTGGTGATCGTGGTGGTAGTGGTGGTGGTAGTGGTGGTGATGGTGGTAGTGGTGGTGATGGTGTTAGTGGTGGTGGTGGAAGTAGTGGTAGTGTTAGTAGTGTGCTGATGGTGGGGTTGCGTTCGTGTTGAAAGTGATGATAGTGTGGAGGTAATGACGAACATGGAGACATCAAGATGATGGTTCAATGATTATGTGGAGGAACGAGATTATTGTTACTCCAAAGATTCCGATTCCGATGACGACGACGACGATGACGACGATGATGCTCATTGTGATGACGATGATGATGTGATAACAATGATGATGACGACGACAATGACGATGATAACGGCGATGACGATATTGATGGAGATTTGATGATAATCGTGATGATAATCACGGTGGTGATGGTGGTGGTGGTGGTGTTTGTGGTTGTGGTCACTGACGAAGCCAGTCCGATTAAGCGCAATGCATTCGTAGGGCCACTCCGCCACTGTTGTTCTTGAACAATATCTGCCCCCCTCCATATTCATTGTGTTTAATCCGGCTCGCTACGCCAGTGGTTGTGGTGGAGATGCTATGGTCATGATGGTGGTGATGATGACGTTGACGACAACGACGACGATAATGTTGACGATGACGACGACTAGACTGAGCAAACGCTGTCTATAAAGAAGATGAATTATCCTTGAAACCAGAGCAAACAGATTGGCATACTTCATGTCAAGTTTTCCTCTCAAAACGACCGACGACGTTAACGTAAATCTGATTGAAAGTCCGTTTCTTATCCGTCGTAGAAATTATCAGCCGCCAACGAAGATGCCACGAAACAGGTGTTGATGGAGCCCTCTTCTTTCTTAAATGCAGCAACGTGATGTAATTATTTAAAACGGCGCCAAAACAAATGTCGCAGCACTGACACTTTGGGTGGTAGCCAGCTTACGTGAGGTGTACTTGAGCCAATGTCACGTTCGGTGTTGGTAAACAACAGTTCCACCCGCGTACCGTGACATGCTAAACTGCTCAGAGAGGCATATTCATCCTACTTATGAGAACAGTGCTCTTCATATTAAAACGTGACGTTTATTCTAGCAGAGTGATTGTCGACCTAGCTGTTCGATTATTCGTGTTCAATAATATGATAGTGCCGGAAGTGGAAACAATTAACAAATACCCTCTCTACAAATACAATACACCACTATTTTTTGCTTTTACACGTGAATAAAGCACACAGTAACTCAGTACATCCATCTAGGGAAAATGGGTAATGGCAAAAAAAAGTTCATCATAAGTTTTCACTGTTTAAAACACTAAAATCCTGGGGTGGCAAGGAGGTGGGGGCAGTCGCCACCCCAATAAAAATATGGGCGGGGGGGGCAAACATACAGATTTGTCCGCCCCCCCCCATATAATTTTGACAACGATTGAAAAATTTATATGTAATGCACAGGAAGCATTGAAAACACTACAAAACCATTAAAACTCAGCATAAAAAAATACTATTAAACATACACAATTTTATTTTATGGCGCGCCTTTGCAATTTTAACGGCGGACCACGAAAATTTTGTGACATTTTCACAGGTTTGCCCCCCCCGCGTCCAATCCAACAAATGGATCGACGTCTCTGCACTAATGCATCGCTTTGAGAACTATAATTTTAAGATTCAGTTTAGCACTTTATCAAGAGATATCAAATATCATGGAGGATTATGGCTGCTGATATTTATTTTTAGATGAAACAATTGTTGATTAATTTGCTGCCCTAAAAAAAATCATAAAACAATGCAAAATAGTGTCGTTTGTAATAATTTATACATGAAGTCCTAAAATTTAGCATAAACGGAAGGATTTTTTACTTCTCATTACCAAACAGATCTTGCCAGTTTTCAATTTTTAACGATTTAGCAAAGACGAGTTCGGTTTAAATAAAGTTTTGTTTTGATTTAATTGTTTGCATTTATTTAGTTTGTTTTATTTTATTCATATCGTAAATTATTCACTGAGACTGTCAGCAGGCATATGCCCCCATTAAAAAGGGCAAGTGGATCTCATTTGCAAACATCCCCGCAGACAAGGAAATGCTTAGGCTATTAATGAAGATCCATGTCCTGTGAAATTTTGGGGTCCAAGTAGTTTGCCTAGAAATTGAATAAATGTGAAAGGAAAAACAATAGCCGTTAAGTAGTACGTTCTATGCAGGATTTTTTTCTCAAGCAGAGAAAAAAAAATCAAATTTCAGTGGTCTAACGGTCACTATAAATTTCACTAAAACTGAGTTTTCCTAGCTCCTAATAATTGTTGCTAAAAGGTTCCCTAGATGGCATTTTACTTCTAAATGCCTATTGTATTTTACACAAATGTCATTTTTTAGGCATGCAAAAGAGATCCCCTGCCTTTAAATCCCTTCACAATATAATGGTTGAATTTGACAGAAGTAATGAGGGTAAACTAATGTCTGGGAAAAATGTAATTGACTATAATCAATTGCTTCACAATTAAATGATTAAAGGATTACTCTTCGATACATTTTGGCTGATCGCGAAATAAATTCATCCACCATGTCGAAAATTGTCACGATCATGTTGGACTTATCAAACGGCTCATGAAGTCACAGAGTTCACTACCAGCATAGCAATAACGCGTAGCATTATTCACAATTATTAATTAAAAAACGTTATTAACGTCTCTTTTCCAATTGTCTAGAACCCATATAGGCTTGTTTCAAATTTATGAAGTGATGTATCATCACTATGCTTTAAAGCTTGTCGAGAGAAAAAGATAATTTGATCACTGATGAATATCTACTTATCTACGAATTACTGTGTTTATATATGAAACATTCAATATATTTTAATTTACAAAACTGTAATAATTTTCGGTATTTTTCATTTATCAAAAAACCATGTAATTCTGAAGTAAAGTTTGTATAATCGTTTGTTTGACTTTGTGTTTTAGATATTGTTTATACATTTTGATTCGCATGGCAGTAAGATATAATATGCGAGAGAATATGTTGCCCTTTTCTTTCTTTCTTTCCGTTGGCTTTTCTTCACATCTGTTTCTTTTCATTTCCTGCTGTGGTCTTTCTTTCTTCACTCTATCCCACGTTCTATCGCTTAAACTTTCCCCTGTTTCTATAATCTTTCTTATTTCTGTGTTTTATATTTTAATAACTTATTCTTTTTCAATAGTGTGAATCTGATATAATTAAGTATTCTCATTCACAGACCGGCGTAGTGTGCAAGTGTATGTTAGTGTGTTGTGTGTGTGTGTGTGTGTGTGTGTGTGTGTGTGTGTGTGTGTGTGTGTGGTGTGTGTGTGTGTGTGTGTGTGTGTGTGTGTGATGTGTGTGTGTGTTGCTGTGTCTGTGTGTAATATGTCGCAATATTAATGTTTACATGATGCTGTTCTCTCTAGCAGGGCAAAAATAATTCTGTCAGTTTCCCAAATTAACCGTTGCACCCCTCGAGTAATTACAGTCTAAACTGAAACGTTAACAGCAGATGGGTTACGTCACAAATTGGTCTACACCAAGGTAAGTATCACGACCTTTCACTCTATGGTGTCGGAGTAAAGTGTGCTAAATAACTCGTGGAATATGATCCCACTCCTTCTATTTAAAAAAAATGGGCTGTAACACGGCCCTCTCTTACCACGGTGATGATATTCTTCACAAAGTGTGTCACCTTTGAAAATAATTCATTTCTCCGTTAATCTTTCTATGACTATTAAGTTCAACAGAGGTCCTGTCCACATAATTTTGTTTCATAGTACTCCCGCTCGTTACAGGAAAAAATAAGCTAAGTGTTTCGTATCTAAAGAGACAGCAAACATATATTAAGGAACGATTTTCCTGAAATAACTGCAGTTCCTGGCAAAAGTACCAAGGTATTGGAGGCAAATTAAAATTTGCCACAGAAACTTAAGTTTACCATTGTGAATCACTCAAAAGAATGAAAAAAAGAATAGAAGGAGGAGGAAGGAAGGAAGGAAGAAAGAAAAAAGAATGGATCGAAAGACGGAAGGAAGAAAGAAAGAAAAAAAGAAAGCAATAAGAGAAGTAAATTCATGACTTCCTTTTTTAAAGAAATAAAGTCATAAACAAATCTGTAATGGTCTGTTATTGCAATAATTAATGAAAATAATAAATAATATAATAATTATATAATAATAATAATAATAATATAATAATAATAATAATAATAATAATAATAATATAATAATAATAATAATAATAATAAATAATAAATAATAATAATAATAATTAATAATAATAATAATAATAATAATAATTAATAATAATAATAATAAAATAATATAAATAATCACTTAATACTAACAAAATGCAAGTTAACAAAAGACATGTTGAATTTTAGAGCATTACAAGAAAAATATTCATCAAATTATATAAATTTATGAATTTTATGATTAATTCCTATAAATAATTAAGCCAATTAATGTAATACTTGATGTCTTGATAGTTCGCAATGCAAATTACTCTTTCTTTAACTCTCAAGAAATAACCTATCACATTTTATACTAACACCCTATTCCTTTTAGCAAATCTGATTTTATTCACATTTATTTTTCGGCACCGTCATTTTTATAACAGGCAGCTGGTAAAAATAATTATAGGCCAATGTATAGCTTATGTCTCAAAAAGTGCCTAACACCTTGTGTTATTCCGGAGAATGTATATGGATAATGTAAATTGCAACATTAATGTTGTAATCAAAACCAATGGAAGAGACGGCAATTTTTCCGTGCGCATAATCGTAAGACTTATTGACACGTTAAGGTCAAGAGGGTTAATAGAGGTCAAAGGCCAGAGAAGAATGTGATGCGAAATCGGTGCCCCTCGACAAAATAAAAAAAATAACGTACGAGAATAGTGAGGAGCATGAGAAGACGGAAAGCGAACACGTGCTTGCCAATTTGGCTTCATAACAATCGTGTCATCATAGAATACTATTAATCGTTTTAATAGTATCTATGTGTCATGAAGTGAACGCCTGTTTGGTTCTCCAAATATACCAAACATTCAGCAAACGAGAAAAAATTTGGCATCGCACCCTCTCATATGATTGAAAAGAAGTAAAAAAAAAAAATGATCCGCACCAAAGATCCAAATAGGCGTTTGAAAACGTAAACCAATTACACCACCTGGGGTGTTATCTTCTGGCGAGAAGATTTTGTCTTGAATTGTTTAGCATGTGGAGAGACAAGCGTTCACCATTACTAGTATTGAATTATTAGTGGTGCCCTGGTAGAAATTGATGCCAATTCAGAAACTAACACAAAAATGGTGATTATTTAAAAAAGTAAAATACTTGTTTAATGAACATTTAAGACAGCAGAATCACTTGAACAGTGTACTTGATTCTAAAATGATTTTCAATCCCAAAGTAAGGATCCTCTTCCAAATCCTGCTCTTTCTAAGAGAAAGACCTTACCACAAAAAAACAAATACGTAAATTGCGAATGAAATATGTAACCCAACACATCTTTGTATTTTCTATAAAAATGAAAACTCACCTGGTTCAAAAATTTTGTGCTGTGAAAGTTTCTTGGTCATTTTTTTTTTAATACAATCAGTTTTCCGGCGGTAACAGGTAAATTATTATCGTTGTAATGGTTTTGCCAAGTAACTAAATGTAATATTCATATCATGCTTGTTTTCTAATTCAAGTAGAACAATTTTTTTCAAAATCCTTCCAGCAAAGCTATTCACCAGTTAGTGTATAAAATCGTATATGTTTCACTCCATTTGTATCATTAGGACCTTTTTGGTGCTCCCATTTACGTCATTACTTGAATAGCACGAAGGGCACATGCGGCCTAAATTTTATTCATAATTGCAGGCTTTATGCCTTATCCGGTTTGACACAGTTTTTCGTGATACTGATGTAGAAAACTTTGTAATCCAAGTTTTGTAATTTCCTTGTCCAAACTCCACAAACAGAGGGGTAGATTCACTGGGGCGAGGGAAGGGAACAGGGGAAAGTCGCCGCCACGAAACAAATTGGGGGGGAGGGGGAAGCAGGGGCGTAGGGACTGGTTTGGGCATAGGGGAGGTGCCACATAATTGCGAGGTGGAACTATTTTGGTGTGGGGAGGTGGGCACATCTTTTAGGGAGGTGAACCTAAGTTGAGAAAATCGCGTTGAAAGCCAGAAAAGGTGTGAAAATATTCTTTTTGCTTGGCCAAAGGGGTAGGTCCTTTGCTCTGCGGGGGGGGGGGGTGCACGCTGCACCAGTGTACCCCCGCCCCCAGCCATACGCCTTTGGAAGCATATCATAACCTATTTTTTGGATTTCATTGTAATCAAGATTATGTAAATAAAAAAAACAGTGGCAGGCCACTACAAAAAACTATTACACCTTACACAAAAAACTACTGAATTATACATAATTTTCATTTCCGTAAATATTTATGTTGCAATTTTGCCAAAATTTGGTCATTGTTGCACCCTGCCCACCCCCCAACGCATCGCGAAAAAGGGAATTGACATCGCGGCAGCGCCGCTGTAAACCTACCTTCAGGTGAGGGACTCCAGGAGTAAAATCTATGCGGTCACCAAAATGTCAAATAGACCTAAAAATTCATGACTACTAGAACGCAGCCCATAATTTTTTCTGCATATTTGAAAAAAGCTTAAGGCAGCGGCGCCCGTCTGTCCCCCCCGCACCTCCCCCGTGGTGCCGCCCCAAAATTTCTGTGTTGAATTTTCGGTGACAAAGCAAAATACTGTGAGAGACAGACGACACATGGATAATGTGGATAAGACATGTGAAATAATTACGGGAATTAGAAGTTATGTTCCCTTATATTTTTTTTTCCAAAAAAAGGACGGCTCGATCTGACCAAAAAACGATCTCGTGTGACGTTTAAAATAAGATAATTCTTATAATCTGTGGGTAATTTTCCTCTTTCTGTTTCCTCTGCAGTGCACCTCCGTTCCCGCCCATCACCCCCGCAATTTTATGGTGTCCCTTGCTGACATTAATTTTTATCTCACAGAAGAATTTAAACGAGCTTTGTTTCTTCACTTCCAACGCCGAGCCGAGTCAAAGTGAAAACATTTGGACGAGCAATATATAACACACAGACAACACAATGCACCGGCAATCACCCCTGAGTCAGAAACATGCACTAGTACACAAATATGAGAGCTTGATGGCTTAAAATGGGCTAAAGTCCACTTTTGGAATTTGGAGAAAAATTCCAAATCTCGCCCCATAGTTTGTACACAGCGTCTAATGGAAAAAAAATATAAAAGTAAAATCCGATGATATTTCAGCATTTCCTTGTGTTATTTGCAGACCAAGAATTTCATGGGACAAGGGGGGGGGGGGGGACGAAAAACGCGAAAAGCGAGACAAAATATCCCTCACGCCAGGCGTACTACGGGGGGGGGGGGGCTGGGGCAACAAATTTCGTGTGCCGGTGCCGCCCCTCCCACTCATGAAGGAGCAAAAAAAAAAAAATGTGTATGCGCCCCCAAATTATTTGGTGGCCCCCTACAAAATTTAAGGCCCCCGAGCCCGCCCCCCCCACCCGCGCTGAGAAAAAATCCCAGCTACGGCCAGCTGCCTACAACGCGGGGTTTAAAAATCGCCCCGAGGATACATATTTTCCGTTAAAAAGTAGGAAAGTATAATTTGAAATCCCCCCAGCTATTAATATAGTTTAATAATCTTTTTCAATCATATTTATCTTTTGATTACGTTTGCAGATAACAAAATGCTAACAAAAAGTGATAGAAGATATAAGCAGGAGTTTTAGAAAAAAAAATGCGAATGGAGCGGCGGCCAATTGCCCCTCCCCCCCCCCCGATCGCCACCAATGGTAATTTTGCTACAAATAGTTATACACTCATGCCATATTATGGAATAAATGAGAAAAAAATTAGAAGTTGCCATTTTTCGTAAACGGTAACATACTGCAGATTAATATTTGCTTCATCCAGGTGAAACAATTATAAATCTAAGAATTTCAAGGAATGCTGAGCATTATTGTAGGCGTCCGACTCGAACGCTAAAACTGTGTTATAAATGGGCGGTATTGTTGTTGTTGAGTCACGTGTGGTTACGCGCGGTTATTAGACTTGTCAACAGACAATTCTGATGTTGATTTAACGATAAGTGAGCATTAGATTACAAAATTATTCAGTTTTGAGGGTTTTTTGTAAATTACTTTAATACTTTTCAATGATTTTGTGGATAAAAAAAGATAAATATGTAATTGTTATTGCGCATCAAACGTAATTTTAGTTTTTAATTAGAGTCATCTCAGGAAATCCAAAAAAATTGCTTCTCAGCTGCGCTTTTTTGTGAAATAACACTTGTCTTGAAAATTTTGGAAGATATAGGAGAAAGAACTTAGTATCCAACAAAATATTTCCATTATATTATGAGCATAGAGTGTACTGTTGCTAAAAAGTGGTGGTAGGCTGGAATAACTTCGTTTTGGTGGAAAAATGGATTGGGGCAGTTCTGCAACGAAGATCTTCTATTATCAATAACGAACGTTTTATATTTCCACGATCGACCTCAGTGTAACAACTGAAATCAAACGGTATTCCCCGGTAAATTGCCACGCGATATATTAGAGGGCAATTTGCATTGCCAATCATGAGGCATTAAGCTGCATGACATCCAAAATAATGGGCAGTAAATACTTCGGTATTTGTAGGTCAAGAAATGAATATGATTTTCATGATTATAGACAATGTATTTAATATTTGTCTGAAGATTATTATAAAAGTAACACTATTTTTTACTTCCTTATGAACGCAAATGGAAATTTTGCTGCTTTAAGGGCTAATAGTTTTTTGATGTTATGTAATGTTATTCTTGCCGAACACATTGTTTAATTTGAGCTGTACAGGTTTTCGTATTTTTTCGACCCGCTTTTTTGTGTCATAACTGTATGGGTTTTATGTATCTCGTTGATGTAGACCCAGGAAGAGTAACAGTATTAAATCTACTGATGTTGGTTACTCTGCAAAGCTCAATAAATAAATAATTATAATAAATACAAATAAAATAAATAATAATATAATAAATAAATAAATAAATAAATAAATAAATAAATAAATAAATAAAATGAAATAAATAAAATAAATAAATAAATAAATAAATAAATTAAATTAATTAATTACAATACAAACTTGGTAGTGGCAAGATCATCGTGCCAACAATATAGTCTAATTCTAATTCATATACAGTTTTTTTTAGATTTATAAGAACTCAGATATTTCGAGGCTGCAATGAAAAGCTAATGAAGTTAGTCTGATGGATATCTTAAATGACACTGCCGTATACTTAAATGAATCTAAATTTTAGCTTTTTTCAGGATCGTCCAAACCTACACATTGGATTTTAAATCAGCTATAATACAAACACGAACATATACACAATCAACTTCTATATATCAAGCAATCAAGACGAAATAAACGATTTTCTTCAAAACAAATAATAAGGGGTTTTATTTTTATATACGTTAATTTCCGCACCAGAATCAATAGTTGTCTATCCATCTTTGTATACGCCAGTATTTCGTATGCAAACTGAAAATATGACTGTAATCAGCTGCGCGTCATGCTCCTATTGGCATAATGTTCGTAATATTCCCCATTTAGATTTCAAAACCACATCGGTCATATTGCAAACTATTGTAACCGCCAGTACTATTAATATCACTCTGACGCGTGTCTGATGATGCTTTGGCACTGTTAAAAACCTCACATTTGACGCAAAACATGAGAACTGACAAGATCATTTCATGTGAAAGAAATAATTACTACCCGTACACTAACACAGATATGAGTTGAAACCATATGTTCATTTTTCCCATGTAAGCGGTGCAAAACCAGGAGGGCTCGGAGGGGCTCACACAAAATTTCGCCGGCGTCTAATTTGTGGCCAATTGTGCAAACTTGAAGCCAGAAAATTGTCGTCACAAGCCCAAATTGTCACCCGGCGACAATTTGTGGCCACAAGAAGGGTGGTACTTGCCCACAAAATCCCAAAATTGGTATGATATTTGTTTTACCTCTTCATCATATACTAGTTTTATGAACATAAAAAGCCCATTTCTCCCCCCGCCCCACCCCCGCCCCCGCCAAAAAAAAAGAAAATTGTCCGGCCGCTAGAAATTGAACGCCGAAATCTGGAGTAATCGTCTCGGGAGGCGAACATTGGCATGAAATTTCACAGCGAGAAAATCTTGTACTAGTGGTCTGCCAATGATGTTATCTTCGCTTTATAGTGATTAAAACAACTGTTCTGATTAACACAAGTCTGCTTTCGTCAGCAGTATCAAGGACCTGGTAATATTTAGAGGGTGTTATACCGCGAGGCACGCCCGAGGACACATATATGTTATTAAAAAACGAGGAAATTGGCTTATTAAAGTACCCTACCTTCATTATATTAAAGTTTAATAACCCAAATTTTATTTTCAACACATTTATCATTTGAATAGGTTTGCTGATTATCCAAATTTATCAAAATGCTAACTAAAAATTAGAAAAAATATGTATCGTATCAATTTTTAAAAAATGAGGGGGGGGGATCCCAGAAAAAATTAGAGGTAGGGTGGGGGGGGGGAGGACACGTCCCCCGTACCCCTAAGGATGCGCCGCCCATGGTCATTGCGTCCAGAAACATATAGCGATCACTGTGCGTAAATGCAATATTCAGTACATGTATCTGATAATTCAACAAATTAACTTTTCTTCAACAAAATCTATGTCTCATGACGATGAATAATGTACATTGTATTAACTTGTCTATAATTTTTTGTAAATAGATATTTTTTTTTCTTACGCACAGGTTTTTGTATTTTTCTTTACAATAATCCTCGCAAGTACATGTACATGATATGCCAAATTCCCTATTTCTTTCGCAAGCTACAAAAATATTTTCTAGTTCTATTCGAAAATGGCAAGAATGTTAATAACCCACCCCACCCTCTCATTGAATTTATTCTTCATTGGGGCAATTTTGATGATTATTTTATGCCGGTTAGATTACCTTTATTGTCCATGAATTTATTGTCATAAGTAAATTATTGAAACAATTCTATTTCTTCGCTAATACAATACAATGTGCACGTATGACTTGAATTACATATAAACACTACACAAAAAT